>PVKM010044492.1:0-12222 GCA_004027735.1 Carollia perspicillata | reverse complement strand
GTGAACAAACAAAGAAGCAAATATCCCTCGGGGCTAAATTCTAAAGTTCTCGTGTGAAATTACACAAGATAGCAAGCCAAAAAATGGAGGATAATTTTTTTAAAGATTTCATGTATTTATTTTTTTAGAGAGAGGGGAAAGGAAGGAGAAAGAGAGGGAGAGAAACATCAATGTGTGCTTGCCTCTAGTGCACCCCCTACCGGGGGCCTGGCCCATACCCCAGGCGTGGACCCTGACTGGGAATGGAACTGGCCACCCTTGGTTTCACAGACAGGCACTCAGTGCACTGAACCACATCAGCCAGGGTGGGAGATCATTCTTCAAGGGTACAAGATAATATTTTGAAAGATGATTCCCATATAAGACACCAAGCATTGAGTACACTGTGGCAAAACAGCCGATGAAGACGCAGACAACTCAAACTGACTGTTTGCTGTCAGAAGGACAAAGGAAAACCTGATGCCTGAATTTCTTCCTTGTCTTTTCTGTTCAGCCACATTGAATGTGTAAACTGTAGTTCAGGTGGAAGGAGCAGAAATGATGTATGTGTCTGGCTAACATTACCAGCTCAATTTGATGGGAAAGCGTACCTGCCAGGCTGCCCGTGGCCCCAGCACGGACCCATTAGAGACCGTCCTTCCCTCCCACGTCCCTCTCCTACTATTCGCTGACCAGAAGTCACACTGGAGCCTCGGGCATGATAAAAGAGGTTTTAATATTCTCTTACTATTGTTGTTTGGTTTGGTTTTGTGATTTCTTCAAGCACATAACATATCATTGAGAGCATATTTGGATTTCAACATAAGGGTTGAAACAAATAAAACTTTAAGCCCAGAGGTATTATCACTCTTTTGCCATAAGCATGTGTTCAGCTTAAGAGTATTTATTCAGGATGCAAGAAAATAGCTCAGGGCTCTTCCTTTTTTCAAGTTCAGTCACGGGTTACAGAGAGCCTTCATTATGAAAATTTCATTGAATCACGTGGTTTTGTGTCAATATGCACTGTGAAATATTTTGTTTCTACAAGTTGGAAAGATATTATTCTTAGTTAGGCTTGTAAAATCCTATAACTTTAATTCTACTCTACCATTCTGAAATAGATCTGGTTTTTGGCAAATGGAACAAGTAGAATTTTTTTCCTTGTAATTCTTTTCATTTTCCTAAAAAATATATGTGCAACATGAAAAATGAAGCAAGGCTGGAATAAATGGCTGTCAACTCAACAAATCTTAAGTAAATTTTATGCCTGGTGCTGCCATTGATATTCAATATCACTAGATAGTTTACCTTGAATAATCGCTGATGGACATTGATTTTGTCTTTGCTCTTCACGGCGCAGCAAAATTAATGTGAAAGTCAGACTCAGATGAGTCCCAATGGTGTCCTCGGATCTCTGCTGAGAAGCGCATTTCAAATACAGAAGAAATGCAACCAGCTGAGACCCGGTGTGTCTTGTGTTGTAACAATTAATGGATGTAAATAGCCCTCACAGGACAGCTCGGGTTACCTTCACATCAGCTTTGGAGGTGAGCCTCTGAAGCAGTTCATTGAGGTTAATATGGAAGGGTTTTATGATTTGATTAATCCTCACCAATTAAAATGATGATGTTTCTCTCTTTTTCACATCATATTTTCATAATTACTCTTTTGGGGATGTGGGCGTAACAGTGAAATGTCAACAAGGGTACAATAATTGCTTAGGAATTTAAAGTCAGGGAAAAATGATTTTCTGAATGTAGTTTAAAAAAAAAACTAAGAAGAAGAGAAAGCTAGAATGTAATGTAGCGCTTAGTGGGGATACAGCAGTGAACATGGGAATGGCACAGCTCTTAGCCCCTGATTCAGGAAGGCACGCTGCTGATCTGTCGTGTCGACAGTGCCTGAGACTCCACTCTACCAAGTATTCCGTTCAGACTCATTCAGATCACTTGATAGTGACAGGAGACCAAAAAAAAAAAAAAAAACCCCACAAGCAACTACTCTAGACGAGCTTTGGGCTCTTAGAGACGCTGAATTCTCAAAGACAAGGAATGTTTCTTTGTTTTTACATCTCCCGCACCTACCTCAGTTCACCAGCCCAAGAAGGCAGATAGATGCTCAGAAATGTTAAAGCGTAACAAAAAAAGACTTGCCTGACATTATCTTTGTGTAATGGGAATAACAGTACCTAATTTTCAGCATAGTTAGTAGTGCCCTATTCCTAACCTTGGCTCTCATTTCGCAGCTCCATACTTATTAATGGCATTTCTATGGCAAGCACATGCAGCCCCCTGCCTGAAGACTTCCATCGCCCAAGCATGCGTAGGCCGTGCAGAGCCAGCCCTCAGTGCTACGTATGTAGGATCACCAGGAACAGCCCTGAATGAGTGACAGCAGAGGTTGGTGGGGGCACTCCTCAGCATCTTCAGATCCTAGGTGGGAGACCTCTGGGATACTCGGCGATGTTGCCCCCAGCTCCTGAGTGGGATGGGCCCCAAGGCTCAGAGCACAAATTCATCTGGTTCGTGCAGCCCGTACTTCGCTCCTCTCTTCCCGGTCTCGTATTCGCATCACCCTACTGGGGACTCCGGAATCGCCTTCCAGCGCTTCATCTCGTCATAAGTCCGCTTCTGGGAAAACCCAAATGAAGACGCGTGGTCTGCTCACATTCCTCTGGATGCTAATAATAATAGTAACTGATGACAATGATACATTGCCACACCCGTGTTTGAAAAGGCAATGCAAACAGGCAGCTGAGATGCTCGGGCTGCGTACCCCCGGCTCAATCCCTTTTCACGACACAGCATATTTCAAGCAACTAGTTTAACTGCGCATCTCCTGTCGGTGTTCGGGTTGTATTTCTGGTACCTACTCTGGGGCTACAGCCGCGATCACAAGAGCAAAGATTTTCAACCCAGTTCATCAGATTGCTTCATGGACAGGAGAAAAATCCAATCATTTATCTTCAGTGTTTTTCTGGCCCCTTCTTTTCCCTGGAGCTGCCTGTGCCACACAGAATGAGGAAGAGATTTGGCAATTATTTGGTACAGTTTAATCAAAATGACGGCAGATCAAATAATGCAAGACATAGAGTCACACAGGGGCCAGACTGCATCTGTGCTGAGGACCCCACTGCCAAATCGCCACTTGCATCTATGACTCTGTCCCACCCTGAATGGAACGAGTTGGAGCATCATTTTGGATTTCATTCTACCATTTTCACAGTTTTGATCCACTGGATTGATTTTCTCACTCTCAGTCTATGTCAGTGTTTTGAAATATATTACATCAACTATTAAGACTAGATTAACCCTCTGTTTAAAGTGAACCTTCCCATTAATAACTGATGAAAGGGGAAGGGACAAACACGAGAGATAGTAAAGGATCCTTGAACCTCCATACTGCTAAGTAAATTTATGACGAATTGTGTGACCTTGAACAAAGTTCTTGATCCCTCTGGGCCATCTGTTTATCTAAAGAATGGGAGTGACAATACCTAATTTTCCAGGGCTTCAGGGAAGTCAGCGATAACACATTTAACGTTACTAGTACATTGCAAGTGTTCAGAGCTGTACTTTTTGTTCTGGTATTGCTCAGCCTTTCCAGCCTAATTTCTAGTCCAAATTGTATTAATTGCCTCTGAAACTGATTATGCTTCTTTGGAAAGCTTGGCATTCCAACGCTTCTCTCAATTCCCACAGGACCGAGTTTTGCCAAGGCTTTCATACGCTTACAGTTTCCATCAAGTCAATGAACAAAACTTGCAGGGGCGGCTCATGAGGGAGACGGCGGAGCTGGAGGTGCCGTTTCCCTGAGTGAAATGGTCTCCACGGAACGGGAATGCAATTTTAAGATAAAGCTAACAATTTAATTAAGTGGAATGTGTCACTAATCTAGGAAGAAAAGTGAATTTGAAATTACTATTTTGGAGTTTACATTTTAGAATTCAGCCTACTAAATTGCCAGCTGTAAAAACCAGCTATTACAGCATTGCAAAAATTAAATGAGATAATGTAATTAAGTCACTGAGAACAGCAGTTGGCACAAAAGGCATTCAAATAAGTATGACAACTTCTTAACAAAACGAAAACATGAAATCATATTACCATCCTTGCGATATCATGGTACAAGATAATTTGGGTTGACAATACATATACTGCTTTATCTTAATGTTATACATCAGGGATATTAAATATGTAACACAGCCTTATACATTTAAAACCCAGAGACATCATTCATAATGAAGCAGAATTGTAAATGCCTTCTTCATTTTCTTGCCCATAAACTACATTTCCTTTCTGTCTTGAAACTAAACAGCTGGAAAATATTCCCAACCACTTATTGTCAGTGATTTAAATTTAAGATTTTTGGTTTTAAAAGAAGAAAATATGCCTGTCTTAGGAGTTGTTTTCTCCTCTGGACTCCGATTGGCAGGGTAAGATGCCTCCTCAGAACCCAGCCCTGTTTTGTTTGTAAAAGCGATCCAGGCTCACAGAAAACAATTTATGTCCAGAAAGCATCCCTAAACTCTCCAGTGGGGATCTGTATCCCCAGGAGGCATGTAATCCAAACAAGATAAGAGATGACTTCTATTTTATTCAATGTCCACAGGATGGTGACATTTCAGGTCTACGCCACAATAACACAACCTGTGCACATGCACAAATACACACACCCACGAGATTATAGGAGGCACTTTTACATAATATGCCTTTCAACTTAATTATCAAAGTTTCTACCAAGCAACTAGTTGGGGAGTTAGTGTTATGTGCAAAGAAACTTCCCTTTCTTTCTCTTTCTCTCTTCATTTTTCTTTTTTTAGAGTAAAACATATTCGTCTTCATTGTGACCTATTCGCACATGCTCTTTCATGACCTGTGAAATTTTTAACAGAATACTCAGCACATTTTGATGGTGCTGAGTATTCCCAAAGTCTCTTTGACTTCTATACACATGCATCAGTTACAAAGTGAACGGATTCCATCCAAGCTACAGGTTAAACAATTGGCTTCGTCCTTCCGCCTTTATGCGGATGAATCCCGCCACAGTTCTGTATGCCTAGAATTCCGTTACTTGATAAACTGTGAAGAAGTTTCAGTATGTTGCACAGGACACCTCAGCAGGAAAAGCAAAACTTTCCTAAGATTTTCCTGAATATCTCTGAATGTGCCTGAATTAGTTAGAAATGGACAGTTATTTTCAAAACAATTCGCTCTTCCTCAGGCCTCCTCCCTTTAGTCTTACTGTAACTTGACAACTAGGAATATTACACTAGTAATCCTTTCATACTACCCACTGTTGACAGTGGTAGGAAGTCTTTACGTGAAGCACTTTTTCTTTTCAATCAGGCATGTCCATTAAATAAACAAAGGATCTGAGTCCTCTGCACCTTCAAATTAGCAGGAATGTCCCTGAATGATGGGTCATTTAATAATGCATAAGAAAATAAATGTGGCATAAAAGATTATTGCAAATTTCCAGTTAGCATTCCTCTTAATTATAGCTGAAGAAGGGAGCTGGCCCTGTGGGGTGCTAATTGAGGTGAACGTGGGAGGAGGGAGCCCCCATTCCAGAAGCACAATTCCTGGGTTTGGTCAGCCTGACCCTCAGCACTGCCAATGAACCCAGCAGTAATGATCTCCAGCCATAAATGCTCCACTTTGGAACCAGGGTGGGAGTCGGGACTCCTTTCCTATTTCAATAATAACCTATTGCCTGGCACAAACCAACAGGTATCAAAGCCAAGTTCTTTGCAAGAAAATGAATATGAGGTCTCCCTGCTTGAATAATAATTAAATGTGGACAGTTGACTCACTAGCTAGTACAGTCTGTTATGGAAGGTTCCACTGGAGAACTGAAGTATTTGGATCTATTACAGTCACAGTGAATGTGAAGGCCCTTTCTGTTCGAGAACGCAGATGTGTTCTCGGAACTGTCTGAGTGGAGCCTTGCATCCACAGACACACACAAAGGTTTGAAACGTCTGCAAACAAACCCGATTTCGTGATGCCACCTAATTGTAAAAGAAGTCAAACCTTTCCGAGAAAATGTTCAGCGAACATGTACCTATGTATCTGATTATCATGAAACCCCCTCCAATTTATCACCATTTTAGGGATGAGGACACCGAGGCTCAACGTGAACTGATGACTTCACAACAGTCACATGAGACAGCAGACGGCACTTTCCAACGACAGTCCCAACGATACCACCACCTGCGGCTCTACACTGCAACTGAGATACAGTCTGTGCGCCCTCCCCACTTTCCTGGGAAATCTTGTAACTGCCCTAACCAACAGAGCATGGCAGAAGTGATGCTATTTGACTTCAAGGCTAAGCACAGAAGGCCATGTCACCGCTGCCTCGTTCTCTCGGGATGTTCATCCGGGGCGGCAGAAGCCACGCACCAAGCAAGAACCCCAGCGGCCCCAAGACCACCATGTTGATGACGTCACATGTCGATGAAGCCATACGAGTATACCTTAGACAACCAATAAGCACTGTCACCGGCCAGCCCTGGGAATGTGCCATCCTGGACACCAGCCCAGTCGAGCCTGCAGACACCTGCAGCCCCAGCCAACATGTAACCAAGCCTGCACGGGAGACCCCACGTGAGAACATCCCGGTCCCACTCACTTCCACTTCTGCCCCATGAAATCGTGAGCAAAATAAAGCAGTCGTTCTAAAACAGTAAGGTTTGGGCAGTAATAGCTGTGACATGCAGCTGGCGAATCACAAAGCTGGGACTTGGAGCTAGTGTGTCTGACCCAGAGGCATTATTTTTCCCAATTGTATATTCCCTGGGGTATGTAATTCTCACTCTTTTCACATTCAGGGTGTGGGGTTTCAGTGGAGAGAGAACAATGTATCTTTGAAATCACCTTTTCTTTAGTGAACTGAGTGGTCAGATAAGTAGGTCCAGTTGAAATTAAGGTGCAAAAAGTTAAAAGAAATACAAGGTAGGATGCTGAGATATAACATTCATTAAACCATTAAGCTAAACCAAAATCTTATCTAAATGGGTTCTTTAAAACACTGGAATCTAACTCAGTTCCTGTGGTTTAACAATTAGTTAGGACACGAAAATTAACCATATAAAGGTCTCTACTTAGCCCCACACCCTAAAAATATCTCCTGTTGTATCTTCCAGAAATCGAATAGGGCAAGTAATTGCAAAGTAGACAGCTATTTAGATTTTAGCCTCAACACAACTCACAGAGGAGAGAGGACAATTAGCAGATGCAGAATTCTAGTGGAGGCAAGCATTTTTCTAAAGGGAAACCAGAGCAATTGAATTTGTTCTTGTCAATCATCATCAAACAAGATATACTGCGTATCCATCGTGCACAGAGAATCCTCCGACAGAAAAAGGAAAGGAACAGAACATAATTCTATCCCCAGAGAGCTCTGGCAAGCTCTCGAGGGGTGAGACCAGCATATGTGAAGTGATGGTATAATTTACTTACTTTTTATTTAAACACCTGTACTTCCACAAAGGACCGGAGGGCATGGTGGAAACAAGGAGAGAAGGATTCTGATATAAGAGGAGTAATCTAATATTTGAGGGTCCAAATCAGACATTATATACATACGGCAAAACTGCAAGCTAACGCATATTTTTCTCATTTGCAAATATAAAAGGACACACTTAGTAACTCGCTCAGAGTGGAGTTTGATTTTGAAGGCTGTGAGGTAAGAATCGCACTTTCTCCTCACTGTGCAGCGAAGGAGAGGACGGACCAAGGGGTACTGCAGAAACGGAGCATGAGGCTCAGGACTGCTCTCACAGTGAGAGGTAACAAAGAACTAACAATAGCAAACAAGCAGAACCCAGAAGCACACCCGCGTTAATCTGTCTCTGTGCTTCCTGCCTCGGTGGATTTTCAGAGTCTAGTTTCTCTCCCCCCGTCTGTGACTTAGATTAGAGCTTAGAACCCCTACCTCTCACCCTGCTGATTGCTCTTCATACGTGCTACCCTTCTGGTTCCTAACTTGCCTCCAAGTCACATATATAAAACCAAATCAAGAGCATTTTTTGAAAAACTTCGTGTATGTATTTGTCTTAATCCCTTGATGAAGGCTAAGCCTGGGCAGTCTACTTCATATTCCTGTACATCTATGTCTCATAACGACCCTGTCCCATGGGGCTTGCTCGCCTGATTGTTAAGAACCTGGAAAGAAAATCATACTAGGAGTGTTCAAAGAGAAAATGGTACCTGCACCTGAACTTGACAGAGATATTGTCCTTCGTTAAGCAGAGCTTGAGCGTGATGCTGAAAAGTGGGGCTTGGTGAATATGCAATCACCATGGAAAGCCTGGGGTAAGGCAAAGTACATAGCAGTGGGCTGGTGGGGAAATAAAGTCACATAATGTCTTAGAATGGCATTTATTTCTAGTAATTAAAAAAAGGATAGGATAACAGATCAGCCGTAAAGGTTGGAAAGAGTATAATAATTTCAGGAAAAGTTTGAAGGTACAGGTATTACAAAATTTAATTGTTTTGTCTTCCAGTAAAATTTTGGTTTTACTGAAATAGCGTATCAGGTATTATTCTGCCCCAGGCATTCTGCTGTACATTTGTATCACACTGATAATTAAGAGGGTTTGCACAGAAACACTAGCTAAGGGGTAGTGACACCGTTGTGGGAGAAATTTCAGGGCAGGCTACATCCTAAGGGTGCAGCATGGGGGCATTTTCCCATCCCAAGGCAGACGATGTAAACTCAGCAGAGATCAGTCTTCAAAAAGACAACTGCCTTTTGGAGACCTTTTCTGGGATGCAAATTGAAGTCTGGGGCAGTTCCCTTTAATGGTCCCCTACCTTCATGCAGTACTTAGTGCTTTCTTGAGAGGTTTTCTACCCTTTTCAAAATAACATTACTGGAACTTTATTTTAACTGTCTTTCAGAGGCATTAAAGAAAGAACCTAAATGTTTACGGCTTTTAACTATTTTTTTAAGCCAAGTACACTCCAGCTGTGTTGACTGTGAGGGGTCTTTATTTTACTTTCAATTTGCTATTCCAGTTCACCCTTTGGTATCAAATTGATGATAGTCAACATTTGTTAAGCAAAACTCTGTCCTATTTTCCCCCATTTGCCTTTTTAGCAAATGTCAGTGCTTTAAAGTCATTTGTATAGAATAACAGCATAAAAGAAGGGCTCCGAACTGAGCTGCCCGAGTTCAGTGCCGTCGCACTGCATCCGAGGAGACTGCAGACGCAGTGTCTGGTCTCCCCGTGCTTTTCCTGTTGGTGAAAATGGGGATAATAACACTGTCTCCCCTATAGGGCCACTTAAGTAATTAAATAGGGTAATGTTTGCACAGTGCTTTGGGACATTTCTGGTACAGAATAAGTCCTACATACCGGTTAGCCATTGTCAGCCCTGGGAGATAAGTTCCAAGAGGGTAGGAAGTTTTATCTGTGTTGTTCACTGTTGTATCTTCAGTAACGAAAGAGTGCCTACCACGTCAGATGTTCAACGCATGACCACTGAATGAGTACATCATTTCATGTGCTTCTTTTATTAGCATAACAACCAGAGAGACCTGGCTAGAATTCTGTTATTCCAGAAAAAAATAGAAATAGAAATTTAACTGAAGAGAAAACATTAAATTCTACGGTGACCAAATAATTAGACTCAGATTTGAGGAATCTTACCACCGAGGTGGCTCTAGGGGCCCAACAGAGTAAAGATATTGCCCGAAGAATTTCAAGAGTTGCAGTAATAATTGTGGTTGCCGCAAACACTGAGTATTTACTACAAACCAGGCGATAGGCATGCATCAGAGCCTTATTGAATGCTAGCAGAGCCTTATGGGGTAAGTAAATGTTTGCCCTGGTTTTCCAGAGGAGGAGGACCTTGAAGCTCAGAAAAGCTAAATAACTTAGTCAAGGTCATGCAGCTAACAAGTTGCAGAGACAGGTGTAGAACACAAGGCTTTCAGACTCCAGAGAGTAAGTTTTTAACCACTTTGCTATGTGCTAATGTATTCATTTAATAAACAATGAGTTGAGAGTCTCAGGTATGCCAGGCTCTGTTCTGAGGATCTTGCAAATGAAACAGTTCAGTGGGAGAAAAAATAAGGGCAGAGTGGCAACAGGAATGCTAAAGGAAAAGGCGGGCACCTCAGTAGCTACTAGAAAGGGGTGTCTCTACTAAACAGCAGGATGAACATGGGCATACTCCCACAAAAGCTGAACAATAAAGCCAGTGATTGGAGAGAAAGGAAGAGAGCCATCAGTCGTAGGTCAGGCAAATAAACAAAAAGGCGGTCCTAAGTGAATCCTCTGGTGTGCCTTTGGCTTTTTTCCTTTTCTCCCCTACACGATGCAAATGAAAGGACACTAATCCACAACGATGCTAGACTGCCCTCCACTCATAACTCCTAACCCCGTGTGTACTGTGACCCTGTACTATAATTCATTGCTGTAGCTTGCTTAAATATTCCTACCTCCCACTAAGTACCACCTCTTCATGGGCAAGGAGCATGTCTTTACTAATTTTAGTATCCCCTTCTCAGCTTCTTCAGTCATAGCACAGTCCCATTCACAGAATAAACACACAAAACACAGCTGAATGAAACGAAATCGCTTTTTACAAGTTCTGTGAACTCTGTCTACAGCCATCCCACCCTGGATGCGCCCAACCTTGTCTGATCTCGGAAGCTAAGCAGAGTCAGGCCTGGTTAGCACTTGGATGGGAGACAAGTTGAGTGAACTCTAGAAAGTGGGAGGGATCGACCCAGGAAGGCATGGGATGTGATTTGGGGTGGAGGCAGTGCCCAAGGAAAGCAGTCGTGAAAATCCCTCAACCTATGGAAAAACTTACATCGGCCCTGGAAAACCAGGCGGATGGGCCAAGGCCAATTACACGTACGGCAGCTGAGGTAAGAAACTGTGTGTGACTTTTGAGGCCGTTTCCCAAGCAATGATTCGGCATCCCTTGCATGAGCACCCACAAGTGGCACTCACAAGGGTTAAAGCCAGTTAAACAGTTAAAGCCCGGCAGCGGGTGGTCCTCGAGTTCATCGGATGGCAGAGCTACGACTCCCTTGTCACACTGTCTCCCAGGAAGCTCCATCCACAACTCTCTTGGCTTCAGCAGCAATAAGTCTGATGAACTTGAATTTCTATTATACTTACCTCTTTTTTCCCCTCCATTATCCATTGTAGCTATTTAGCTCTTCATTCCTTATTGCTTGGTGGGGGGAAACATATTTGTAATCTGCTTATGATTAGCATCTCCCTCCATTTTATTAAAAACATAATAAATATTGTTCATGGATTGGGAAAAGTGCTATAAAAGAAATAAGAAAAGTCCTAATCGAAGACTACATGAAAATGAATGCTGTTACTTCTTGATCTACATGGAAAAGCTTGGCTCCTGTAACTCGATGAAAACACGAAACTACATGCAACAACACAGATCAACCTTGAAAACATGCTAAATTAAAAAAAAAGCCAGACACAAAGGGCCACATATCATGATTTCAACTAGGTAAGTAGCTCAGAGCAGGTAAACGCAGAGAGACAGGAAACAAACTGGCGGTTGGCTGTGTGGGGACGGGAAACGGAGAGCAGCTGTCAGGGGGGCGTGGGTCCCTTTGCAGGGCGCTCAGAATGCTCTGCAATCAGGTGGTGATGGCGGCTGTGCAACCCCGTAAAGGCGCTGTACACCGATGAATGACACACTTTTAAATGGTTCAAGTGGTGGACGATTTTAAAGTGGTTCATATTATGTGAATTTTTTCCCTTAATTTTTAAAAAATACACACCAAAAAATACTAATGGGATCTTTTGCCCACACAATGTGTTCTTTTTAACTTCAATTCCAAAGCCTCAGAGTATTCATCTGAAGTCAAACATACTGAAAGTTGCTAACAATTGCCCTTTTAGACATCGAAAAACTGAAAGTAGTAAAGACTGAATGGTTTGTTTCTTTTTTTAAAATATATTTTATCAACTATGCCATTACAGTTTTCCCATTTTCCCCCTTCGTTCCCCTCCCCCCTGCACACCCCCTCCCACCCACACTCCCCCCTTTAGTTCATGTCCATGTGTCATAAGTTCTTTAGCTTCTACATTTCCCACACTACTCTCGCCCTCCCCCTGTCTATTTTCACCCCACCGTCTATGCTACTTATTCTATCTCCTCCCCCGACTCCTCCCGCTGCCCTGTTGCTAACCTTCCAGGTGATCTCCATTTCTGTGGCTTTGCTCCTGTTTAGGTGTCCAGTTAG
>PVKM010044491.1:0-12233 GCA_004027735.1 Carollia perspicillata | reverse complement strand
GGGCTGGGATGGGAGTAAAAGACAGAGAACTGTACTTGAACATCAATTAAAATAAATTTTTAAAAAATCAAAAAAACAAAAAAAAAAGTGTGTCTGACTAAAGTAAACAAACCCTACCCAGAGGTTTATGGGGAGAGAACTAATAAGGCTGTGCAATCACACCTTGGTCTTTGTCTAAGGAATGGATCTAATGACTTTGCAAATTCCTATTCTTCTGAAAAGATCTGCCACTGGGGAAAACAAAATATACCATAATCCACATTTCAAATGGCTATTCAAGATCCAACTGAGAGCCCTGACTGGCATAGCTCAGTGGATTGAGCACGGGCCTGTGAAGTAAAGGGTCACTGGTTTGATTCCCAGTCAGGGCACATGCCTGGGTTGCAGGCCAGTTCCCAGTGGAGGACACATGAGAGGCAACCACACACTGATGTTTCTCTCCCACTCTTTCTCCTTCCCGTCCCCTCTCTCTAAAAATAAATAAAAATATTAAAAAAATATCCAACCCAGAAATCTCTTTGCCAGATATACGCTCGAACTCAGGTGTGAATGCTAGGAAAGTCAGGAAAAAGAAAAAGCCTCTCCCAAGGTTACTAAAGAAACGGGTCCAACAAGAAGTGGTGGTCAAAGCAAAGAGAAGAGGCAAGCTCAGTGAGGAAACAAAGCTTTCTTCTCCAAAGACTTTGCAAACTCATGGAACAG
Source organism: Carollia perspicillata (assembly GCA_004027735.1). NCBI lineage: Eukaryota > Metazoa > Chordata > Mammalia > Chiroptera > Phyllostomidae > Carollia > Carollia perspicillata. Next base: position 11,531 of record PVKM010044491.1, on the reverse strand, counting down.
AACGCTGATGCCTAACACCTTAAAACTATTCCCTGCTGCTCTGAGGCCTCTCCTGGAAGTTAAGACACCACCGAGAGGTGGACATAACACCCAAAGCGTTATGCCCATGTACGGTGCAGTTGTTTCACCACCACTGCCACAGAACTCCTGGCAACATTTCAAATAAGTCTCCACGTGAGACATCAAAGGGTAACAGGAAGGACAGCAGGCCAAGAGTCAGAAGACCTAGTTCTGGTCCAAGTCCCACAGATGACACACCATGACCTTGAGCAAGTTATTACATTGCTCTGGATCTCCATTTCCTTATCTGTAAAGTAAAAGTGTGGCACTGAATTAAAGGGACAAAAAAGTCTCTGACCTTTGGAGCTGACTACTTGCCATATTTTGGTGATTCTTTAGGAATATGAAACATACCAAACAACCTCCTAAATTCTATGCAGGAATTTGAATGATCAATCCTTTAAAAGACAACATTGCTTTCATACTGGTGAGTAGGGGGTGGGCAGCAGAAGAAAATAAATGAAAAGAAGCTCTCTGATAGGTGAAAATAGGGGAAGGAATTGACAAAACATTACTTTCTTTGGGATGTTCACTCTTTACTACATCAATCGCGTGCTGATTTTCCAGATACAGGCATACCTCAGAGATATTGCGGGGTTGGTTCCAGACCAACCATGGCAATAACACAAGTCATAATCTTTCTGCTGGTGGAGCGTTCTGCCTTCAATTTGTAAAAAGCTCAACATCTGTGAAGCACAATAAAGTAAAGCTCAATAAAGCAAGGTAAGCCTGTACAGGCATATTTTCAAAACCTGAAAGCCAAGAGACTTCCCGTTACAGATGCTCCTAAAGAGTGTTTAGAGAGTTTCATTAGTTTCCTTGAAAGTCAGTCCCAGTATGTCATGTGCAAGCACTGTGTTAGTGTCCTCGTGGGTCTCAGCCTCATGGCTGACAGTTCCAAGACTCCTTTCAAACTAAGTGCCGTACCCACAACAGGCCCACAGACACACTCCCTCACCTGCCACTTCCCTGACAGCCATGTGATTTTTTCATCTGATTCTTGGTCTTGAGTCTCTTCCAAGGCAACTCATCAGGCACCCTGAGCACAGTGGTTTGTATTTCAGTTCTATACTAACTTAGACTCACTTTTTCAGGATCCTGGATTTAATGTTTTCATCCCCAGGACAAACCACCCGCTTAAAAAAAAGGTGGATTTTTCACTCTTTGAATGGAGAAAAATGTCTCAGTTGGGTCTCCAGGTAGACACTTGGGGTTTCTGGCCATATTCTGACAGTCACCTTCACCTAACAGCCCCTGCCCTGATACGCAGAATCTCTTCTACAGAATAATTAACCTTCTACCACTGCTCTCCATGCTAACGGATGGGTCACATCTGTTTAGGAGCCCTCCAAGGCTGGTTCACCTCTCTCCCCCAACAACTTAACAACCTCCTTCCAAGAAAGGAGGTTGTTTACCTAGCACACACACACTGCTCCCTTAACAATCTAGCATCCTCCTTGAAAGTCACAATCAGGGAATCCTAACCAGGCAGGCGTGACTCCTAAGCAGATGGCAGGCCTCATAATTAGGTCATTACATAATACCTCTTCTCTAACCAGCTTCTCTACACTTCACTCAGAGACCCTGCACTGATGAGCTTTATACTGTGGTTACTTTAATTATATAATTCACTCTTGAGAACACAATAATAACATGCTTTGATTAAAAAAAAAAAAACAGAAAAAGGGTGAGAGTCTGAGAGAAGTAAAAGGTAGAGGTTGCTTTTAGCTTCAGTTTTGAGTAGTCCAGACTTGTATAGGTAACTTTCTGTTGGTGCCTTGATTTCCCAATCTGTCGCATGTCAATGCCCAGTTGCACTGTTTCCATTACAGGATTTGCATATAAATGTTACATCACGTGATTCAACTTCTATAGGGTACTCCATCATATTTAGGTGTCATGTCAGGCTCTCAACAACTCATCACTGAGCTACAGGTTGCACAAGGCAGTGTCTACATGCGCACAGGCAACTTCTTCCCAAAGTAAGGCCCCAGTAGCATGAAATCAGGTTTAGTCAAAGATCTCATATACATCTCCACCACTCCCAAGAAATCTAAAGCCTTTCAACCCACTCCCTATGCAGCTTCCTCACTCTGATCTTGCTCCTTCTAGAGTTATTCACATTCCAGAAATCACTATTCCCTTCACCCAACATCAAAACTACCATTATCACCAACGTGTTAGTTTTGAGGGAAGCTGGGCTCTCATATCTGGTATTTGTATGGATAGTCTACAGTTTGCAAAAGTCATTCACATATTACATTTTCATTTCCTCATTACAATAAGACTGAATTATCACTTTGTAGATTCAAAAACTGAGACCCAGATAAATGTTACCCCCCACAAAAAAAGAAGGTACATAAAAGTTCAAGCTATAATTTAAAGTTGAAAGAGAAGACTGTTCCATGAGAAGGAGAGTCTATTGATCTCTAATTGCCAAAATGTGTAACAAGAGACATTTCTGAGCTGCAGGTCCATCTCTGTGTACTATTTCAATCCCCCCAAGCACTTGGCTCCGCATTTATGCTTTGGTCTCCCTGAGTTTTCCAAGTTCTGACACTGGCCTGTGACCATGGCTATGCTGGCCCTTGCTTCCAATGGGCTGGCTTAGGGGTTCAGTGCCTACCTTCGCCACAATTCTCATACTGTTGATACCTAATGTTACCTTCTCAAGAGTCCTGTCCCAAATCCTATATCTCTCCTGCACTGTTAAATCAAAGCCTTGATTTCTAAAAGCTACTGTGGACATCATATCAAAAATAAAATTTAAGAGTCACTTACCCAAAAAGTAGGTTCAAACTTCTGGGAATTTATCTAAAGGAACCTGAAACGCTAATTTGAAAGAACATAAATAAGCACCCCTATGTTCACTGAAACATTATTTACAATCACCAAGATTTTGAAGCAGCCCGAGTGTCTATTAATAGGTGAGTGGATAAAACAACTATGGGACATTTGCACAGTGGAATACTACTCAGACATAAAAAAAGAAGAAAATTTTACCCTCTGTGGCAGCATGGATAGACCTGGAGAACATTATGCTAAGTGAAAAAAGCCAGTCAGAGAAAGACAAATACCATATGATTTCAGTCATATGTGGAATCTAATGAACAAACTGAACTAACAAGCAAAATAGAGATAGATTCATGGGCTGATAGCTCTGGAGGTGAGTGTGGAGGGTGGAGGAATCAAGCCAAAAAGAGAAAGGACTCATGGACATGAACTGCAGTGTAGTGACTGCAGCGGGGAGGGTGTGGGTGGAGGTAGAAGAGGTTGTAAGTAAACAAATGGTAATGGAAAAAATACAATAAAAAAGTATTATAGAAATTAAGAACAATTTGACAGTGACCAGAGGGGAGGTGGGTGGGGATAATGAAAGGAAGGGTTTTCAGGAATTACTACGAGGGACACATGGACAAAACTGGGGGTTGGGGGGAGGGAAGCAATTTTGTAAAAGCCTTAAAAATTTAAAAAAGGTACATAGTAAAAAAATTAAATAAAGACATAAGAACACACACAGAAAATAGGTTCAAACTAGATCAAAAGCTTTACACATAACATGGTATGTGGTACAGTCATGGGTCACATAATGAACTTCAGTCAGCCATGGACCAAATGATGATCATGGTCCCATGAGATTATAATGGAGCTGAAAAATTCCTATAGCTCCATAATGTGATAGCCACCATAAAGTCATAGCATAAGATGTTACTCATAAATGTGTGGTGATGCTGATGTAAACAAACCTACTGCACTGCCCATCATATAAAAGCATAGCATATCCAATTACAGGAGTAGGCTATACCATATAGGTTTGTATAAGTGCACTCTACAATGTTTGCATGACAAGAAAAATCGCATAATGATGCATTTTCCAGGACCTATCCCAGTCCTGAAGCAGCACATGACAGTACAAGGGAAAGAACATGACTCTTAGATCAGGAGGTTCTATGGTTATATAACCTCAACAAAGTTACTCAGTTATCACCTGTATTCTGCAGATGTCGAAATTCTCTCCTCCAAGGCTACTGAAAAGCATTAAACACACACACACACACACACACACACACACACACACGCAAGGGTCTACCTAGCACAGTGATGGGCACACGTTGCCCTCCTCCCTCCCAGTGATTGGAGGGAAGTGCTCCCTGCCCTCTGCTGCATTCAGTGCCTGAGAGGTCTGAGAAAAACTCCAAAAAATATGCAGCCTACAAAAACACTGTGGGATGAGTCAGAAGTCTGTGAAGTAATTAGAAAGCACAGCAAAGAGATTGGGATGACCACCAGTAGGGCAGGTTTTTTCTAAGCAATGCATTTATAAAATAATCATTGTGTAACTTTTCAGGCCCTATCCAGGTGAGATGCTTAAAATGAGCAGAGAACAAAGCAGTGAACTAAAAAGCTGTGGGCCTGTGAACTTAAGGCAAAATGGGTGGTTGAATACTAGGCTGGTAATGAGGCAGAAAGGCAGGCAGGAGTCTTCTGGAACGGGGAGGCCAGAGACCCTAGAGGCCACTTACCACGGTGTTAACAGGAACCATTTACACAGCTTGGGAGAGCTCAAAGAGCACCTGGCAATGATAATATTCAAAAGGTTTTATAACCCCAATGAAGTTGGAAAACTTGGGTTCCAACTGTGTTTTGCATTAACCGACTAAGTGCCCTTTAGCTAAAAACCCTTCAAAGGCAGGAAAGATAGTATTTTTTCTTTGTATTTTCCAAATCACCTAGAACAAATAAGTCAATGCTGGGTAAGTGCTGGACTGAATGAAGAAGAAATGTCTGGCTTCTGAGCCCTTTGGACCTAGGTTTCCTCTCACGAGGGGTTTAGAAATAAGTCTAGGGCCGCTGTAGGGCTCACAGCTGTTCCACCGTTCTCCCCACACAGTTGGTCAATCCTAACTGCATGCCAGACTCATCTTGGAAGTCCTAGCCCCACATCCAGAATCTGCCTCAATTCAGAATCCTTAGGCTGGTGGGTATGTTCCTCCTTTTTTTTAATCTTCACAGGTGATCCTAATAGACAGCTGGTATTGAGACTTAATGCATTTAGAATATGGCAATCTTTATGAAACAAGGGAATCGAGATTGTCCCTCCATATCTCCTGCCTTTCTGCCAAAACCAGCAGCTTTCTTTTTCTAAAGCAAGCCTGCCTCATTCTGAGGATCAAGGCTTTGGAGTTAGATCCATATGCAAATCCCAGTGCAAATACTCCATAGTAATGTGGCTTCAGGTCATTTATAAAATGAGGAACCATCAGCTACTCCACAGCAGTGTTAAGAAGATTACATGAAATAGCATCATAAAGCACCTGGCACATGTTTAACCACAGAAGCAGTCAACACATGTTCATCCCATCTCCCCCACCCCTTCCTACCTAAGTGACATCCATTAGGTGGTGTCTGACATCACCTGTGGGCATTGTAAAACTAAACTCTGGTTATGGAAATCTTTGATGATACAAAATTTGCTCCATTTTCAGTATCTGCCATGAGCATCAGCTTCTCTGTCCCATATATTAAGAGGGAAGACTAAACCCAACCTCTTCTTAACAAATGACTCTTCACGTATTATAATGGTTTGCTGGTCAGCAACAGATGATGCAAGTATCCAAAAATCCTACCCAAAAACGAGGCCTAATCCTGGGTGCCTGTGGCATCTGAGCATATATGAAACCATCGCTGGTAATTTTGTGACTCCTGAGTTCTGACATTTGTTTTATACTTGCTACTGCAGCTACATGCTTTTTTTTTTATGAAGGTTTTTATGATGCTTCTGTTAAACAGGCTGGTTTTACTGAGTTCTCCAACATTATTTATTTTTATCAAATGGCGCAGCTGATCTGTGGATCAAGGTTTAGTATTGTTAGGACTATCCCAGTACATAATGTGGAAGAATACTTTACAAAGAGATCGACCTGGATAAATGAAAGAACTGCTGCCAAAAAGGCAGCCTGATTCTCAAAAGCACTTCTGTTGCTTTTTTTTATTTCTTTTAGAAAAGGTGAAACAGGTTTTGAGAGACATATAAACAATATGCTCATGTAGTAAGCATGAAGTCAGTCTTCTTTCATAGCCTAATTACAAAGTCACCACCAGTGTCATCCGAGGTTAAGGATCACAGTACAGATGAGGAACCAGGGTTCTGACTGAATGCTTTAGTGGGGGGCACAGATGGGCCAGAGTGGACAGAGAGGCTGAACAGTCTTTAGACCAGGAAACGAGTTAACACTAGGTGGAGACATGTCAAAGTCAGGAAATAAATCAAATGGAGCCCAAACAAGCGGCAGACTATATGCTGGACAGTGGAGAATACAATTATTGGACTCTGAAACTGACTAGGGGTCAAGAGTCAAGACCTAGAAAGAAGATCAGCAGGAAAAGGAGACCTATGGGATGTGAACAGAATAGATGCCCAACTAAAAGAAAGTAAAGGAGAACCAGATCTTAGAAGCTGACACAAGTGTCCTTCAAAGCAGAGAGTAATCTCCAGGCATGACCTGCCGCAAGTGGTCAGGTGTAGATACAAAGCACCTGGACCAGGCAGTTCAGGCACAGGCGAGTTAGCAGTTTCCAGTGTGTTTTAAGGTAGCTTCCGTTTTATCTCTTCAGAAGAAACCCCAGCCTATGATTAAAAGAAAACATGGTCTGCCCTGGCTGGTGTGGCTCAGTTCTTTGGAGCGTTGCTGTGTAACTGAAAGGTTGTATGCGGGTTTGGTCCCTGGTCTAGGTGCAAATGGGAGGCAATCACGCGACACCTCTCTTTCCCTTCCTCTCTCTCAAAAAAAAAGGCAATGAGAAAATGTCCTCCGGTGAGAATAAAAATTGTTTTTGTAAAGGGAAAGAAAACATGGTCCAAATGGTTTCAATAAAATAATCTACAGAAGCAACTCTGTCAGACCAGGGGAGTAAGTCAAAACCTCTTTATGACTGTGCTTGATACCCAGGACACTCAACAATGGAGTCAGACATGCAGGTCTAGCTGGGAGCTTCACTCCCCATTCTGTGAGCTTACTATATACCAGGAGAGAATGTCTGCAGTTTCCATGCTGAATGAGGCATTCTAACTTCCTTGTCACTTCAGTCATACCAGAGCCTGTCCCTAAACACCCAGTTTTAGCTGGTATTATCACAAAGCCCTATCAGTATTAACAGAAATGCTAAAGATTAAAGCAGAGAACATTGGGGACTTCGGTCAGCAAAGGTACCTGACAGCAGGAAAAGCACACATTCCAGAAGGCTATGTAGGGAAACTGTTGCACGATCAGAGCCCATACACCCACCCGCATATTGCTGTCCTGCAGTGCCTGTCCTTGCTGGAGGACAGGGCCAGGGCAGGAGTGATTCAGCATGAGCCATCCCCACGAAATGTGTACACAGCCTACTTGATATAGCAGGCTCAGATGTCTCCATACTTTAATTGACAACACTAAGATTTTGCACATTGCAAATATAATGACAAATTAAAAACAGTTTTTAGGTTTGCACAAATTCTTCAGTGAGGAATCCCAATACCAAACAGGTACCATCATTGGTTTAACCACCTATTAACTGAATAATGCTGGAAAGACTTCTCTAAAGCTCCATTTTCAGTTGTAATATGGAAATAGTTAAACCTATCCTGATCATCTTAAAGTTAGTAGGAAGATCGAATGATTTAAAGCATAAAAAAGACTTAAGATGGTATAAAAATGTGCTGTTTCATCAAATCCCCACTCCTACCTCCCCAGAAAAAACACAATTTGTCAGTGAGATAAAGACATGGAAAAAAGGAGGAAAAAAAGTAAGCATATGGAAAGACAAATATTAGCTGGAGTTGGCAGGAAGTTTCTTGGGACACAGGAAATTTTGAATGAATTCTGATGAACTGGTAAGATTTAGAAAGGCAAATCTATTTTGTATGTCCATGTTTTATAGGGCATTTACTTAAATTGAAGTTAGAATATTTATAGTTAAGAGGTTGATATTATAAATACCACTGCAATTATATTACTCTCACTGACTTTGAGAAATAGGGAGATTTAAGGAATAAAGTGGATAAAGGAAATAATTCAAAAAAATTATAGCAACAAAGCAAAAAAAATGAATACCCTAGTTACCTGGCTCAATTAGAACATGAAACAACTGGAAATCAATCAAAACTAGTAAGGTCTACTGATCACCGCAATGCTGCTTTGATCCCACAAAAGAAATAATGCCATTTGCCACCAAAGTACAGAAATTCATTTCTACAATTCATAGTGAACCAGGGCTGGGGAACTAGGACCACGTTTAAGGAAGAAGTCTCTGTAAATGTTCTATATTTCACACCACAATGACCACAGGCAGTCTAATGGAGCTTAAATAGGAAAGTTGGGGCAAGATGTCACCAAGGGATCTGCCAACAATTTTCCTAACATTTTATTAATATCTTCCAGTTAACCTCTTCCAGTTCTCCTATTCCACAGAGGAGCAATAAGATGGAGAAGTGAGGCAGAGGAACCAAGCGGCTTGTGGAATGCACAAACTGCAACAAAAGAAAGACTACTTCTTTAAATTCCCAGTTTTTCTTATTTCTAGACTAGAATACAATTCTCAAGAAATGGGCCACCAGGGCATCCCACCAACCAATGATATGGTCTCATGTCCTGCCAGTGTTTCTTATTGGGTAGTGCTGAAACCCATTTCAAAATCTGCCACACTGTTTCTCCAGAGGTTGATTTTGCCTCCCAAAAGGGGACATTTGGTGACCTCTTGAGACATTTTTGGTTACCACAACTTGAAGGGCCAGGGGGAACTACTGGCATCAAATGGGTAGAGGCCATGGATGCTGCTAAACTCCTAAAATGCACAGGTCAGCACCCACAACAGAAGGTTATCCAGCCCTAAATGTCAATAGTGTTAAGTTTGAAAAACCCTGCTCCAGGCAATGATCTACCACACATATAACCTAGGATCACATAAAAGCATATCTGTTAACTTATAAATGTTGAAAAATGACTGTGACAGGAAAGTGGTAACTATTTAAAAAGAAATGAGTCTGTACCTTTTTAAAAAATCCATCACAAAATTTCTACAACATGTAAAATAAATAGGTGCATTCAAGATGCTTTTAAAGATGCTTTTAAATAGGTGCTTTTAAAGATGGTAGGCATTTCTGAACCTGTCAGAGGGAGAGAACAGAATTTGCTTATCTTTCAAAAGTTTATATTTAATCATAGATAGCCTACTACATATTGCTCTCTTGGGGGCTGGAACACTGAATTCATAAAATGATTTGTACAAAAACAAAATTGTGAACTGTTTATTATGTAAAACATTAATAAATACATTGTGACCCTATCTGATTAATAATGAGCATATGGATACTTAACTAATAACTTAGTAACAACTCAAATGCCATCACTAAAGAATGAGTTGTGAGTTTTTCAACTGACACTTTCAAAGAATGTCAACGTATTTTGATTTTAATAGTTTTGATAAAATTCTCTTTCAAATGTACTAAACCTATTTTGGAAATTTAAGCCAATGATGTTCAACTGAAATGTTCAGATTAAATTTTCATCAGTTGTCTACCTGATAAAGTCAAGACAATAGAAAATAGTAATAAAAGTTCATTGAGAAAATTGGTTATAAAGTCAATACAGAATAATCTATAGCTTTCCAAAGTTAAAAGGCTGGCAATCCAAGTGCTTGGTGGGAAGGTAGAGTGACAAAAACTTTCATACATTGGTGGCAGGAATGTAAAACTGTACAACTTCAGCCCTGGCGGGCTGGCTCAACTGGTTGGAGCATTGTTCCATACACTAAAAAGCTGTGGGCTGGACTCCTGGTCAGGGCACATCCCTGGGTTGCGGGTTCAGTCCCCAGTAGGGGCACATATAGTAGGCAACCAGTTGATGTTTCTCTCTTACTTGATGTTTTTCTGTCTGCCTACCCCCCCATCCCAAAATCAATAAACATATCCTCAGGTGAAGATTAAAAATAAATAAAATTGTACAGCATAATAAGAAACTACTTTTCTAAAGGTATGAACCAGTAATTCCACTCATAGAGAAGTGAAACAAATACCCACACAGACTTGCACAAGAATGGTAACAGCCAAAACTGGAAAATTTCAACTGTCCTTAGAGAGATGAATGGATAAACACATTATCTATAAAGTGGAATACTATGCAGAAATAAAAACGTATGAATTTCTTTCATACAGATACAACCAACATGGATGAATCTCAAAAATATAATGTTGTAGCACAGCCAGAAAGGAAAAAGGAGTGCATACAACACACCCCAGCTAAAATGTAGAGATTGTGATGTCTGATCAAAATGGAGGCATAGGTAAACACAACTCACCTCCTTGCACAACCACAGCAAAAATTACAACTGAACTACAAAACAACAATCACCCGGAATCATCAGAAAATTGAACTGTAAGGAGATCTGACAACCAAGGAATTAAAGAAATACACATTCATCCAGACGGGTAGGAGGGGCGGAAATGCAGAGACACAGAAAGGGCACTCCCACACCCACGTGTGGTGGATAAAAATCAAAAGTGATACCTTGGAAGCGAGGAATCCCAGCCTCACACCAGACCACACAGCCCAGGGTTCCAGTGCCAGGAAGATAAGTCTCTATAATTTCTGGCTGCAAAAACCAGTGGGGTTGGGTTGGCAGAAGAACTGTGGGATTGCTGGGCATCTCCTCTTAAAGGGCCTAAAACGGTCTTAGGACTTATGCAGATTCACTCCCTCTGGGCTCCAGCACTGCAGCAGCAGCTGGAAGGGCACCAGTGTCATACAGGGAGAAAAAGTGTCTGGCATCAGGGTGAGTGCCAATGGACAGCTTCCTCCCAGAGGCCAGGCAGTGGCACTGATCCCTCTCTGAGTCCTCCCCCACACAGAACCAAAGAGCAGCAACACCATATCAGAGATTCCATCAACCTGGTTCACATGAGTTGCCCTGCCTTGGTGATTACCTAAGGCTCTCCCCCATCCAACTTAACATGTGCTTTTCCACAATACACCACATTACTAAGACAGGGCTCAAAGCAGCTCTACCTATTACATAGAAACAAACACAGGGAGGCTGCCAAAATGAGACAAAGAAATATGTTCCAAATAAAAGAACCAAACAAAACTCCAGAAAGAGAACTAAACAAAATGAAGATAAGCAATCTATCAGATGCAGAGTTCAAAACATGCTCAAGGAACTTAATGAGGATCTCAAAAGCATAAGAAAGATCCAGTCAGAAACAAAGGATAGAACTTCCGGCCAAGATGGAGGCGTAGGTGGAAACACTGTACCTCCTCTCACAACCAAGATTAAGGACAACAAATATTTATAAACAATAACACAACCAGAACACAGAAAATTGAAATACGGAAGTCAACAACCATTCAACCTGACCGGTAAGAGGGGCAGAGTCCGCAGCCGGCAGAGAGGGAAAGCAGCAGGAAAACGTGGTGGCTGCCAGGCTCGGGAGCGCC
>PVKM010044490.1:0-12221 GCA_004027735.1 Carollia perspicillata | reverse complement strand
GTTCTTTTTAGCTAATGCAATTCCCCGAGAGGGCTGGCCCCTGAGCACTCGCCCTGAAAGGTAGGGGTCGGGGAGTGGGGGGAACATAACAAGAACTGTGGGGTGGTGTCCACTGAACTGTGCAATTTGAGGAATCACAGCCAGGACACTCAGAAAGAGGAAATCTTCAGAAGGTCTGTGAGGAACTGGCAAAGAGCTACAAGGGTGGGGGGGTAGACCGAGAAAAGCTCCCTTGTTGCCCTCCATCCCACCTCGTCCCCACCCATTCCTTCTTCTCCTTGCTAACCATGGCAGTAGCACTGTGGTTGGAATGAGAGTGGCCCGGCCGGGATTTTAGCCTGCCTGGGGCCAATAGAAAAGGACCCAACTCGTCTTGCAACTGTCAGGAAAAATAACAGATGGGACCGCAAAGAAGTTTTTGACTTGACCATATGCTGGTACAGGAAGCCACTCCCTGCTGCCCAGGGTCCTGACATTGGTTTGGCTTAGAGACAGCTACTTTTCAATGGTTGTGAGGGCCTTTTCAGGATAAAGATGAACCCCTGGGCCAGCCTGTGTGCCCAGAGTAGATAGTCATGCCCTGCTTCCTTCCCATGACTGAGAGCTTCTCTCCAAAGCAAACCTCCCAACCTCAGGGCCGGGGAGAGACTGGTAGTGTATCGCAATGACCCACTGATAGCCCGTAAGTTTCCATTGTGAGTGTGTATCACTCTCAAGCAATGCTTGCACCTGGATCTTAAAGGCCCATTCGAGAATGTTCTCTTGCCGGCTTCTCCAAGCGTCTTCCACACATTCTGCTCCGGTCCTCTCACCCCTCACTGTAACTTACTAGTCTTCTGTTCATATCATTTGCTACTGAGTTTCAAACACAGGAAAATCTCTTCTCATGCCGTGGAGCTCCTTTCTTTAGTCTGCTAGCCTCTTCAAGTCTCATTTCTAATAGCACGGGTTGTTATTTTGACACCATGAGCATTTTGAATGATTTCATTGGCTATAGGTTTTGTTTCTGAGTTAGGATTCGGTGTGCTTATTTAAAAAGTGAATGTCATCTGTGGGACTGATGGATCTCAGTGACAAATGCCACACAGACACAGCTGATGAAGCTCACGTGCTCACTCACACCTACTCTCTTCCTCGCCTTTCATGGATTTAGAGTCGCCCATCCTCAACAAACTCCCAGAGTGCAAGAAAAAAGAAAAGATTCCAGAGCGATATTTCTCCCCTCACAAAGGACATGAGACCTGTTTGGGAGGACTTTGATCAGACAATGGGAACAAAGAGGTGCCCCGCCTTTGGAACAGGGGCAGAGTGCAGGGTGCAAAGCGCAGTGGCCCCTGCGTGGGGCGGGAGCCGGGAGCACGGAGCAGGAGCTGAAGGGCCCGATGACTTGCATTTGGGTCCTGCGTCTCCTACTAACCAATGGGAAGTGCGCATGACTTGAGGAAAATTGAGACTGAAATAAATCGGAGTCGGACCATTTAAAATGATTAAAATTGTACTTAAAACTGTGAAAAACAAAGCTACAACTTATAAAAATAAACGTCGATCTTCTCTGATAGAATATAAATTATAATTGCAACTATGTGTTCATTCCTAGAATGAATTCTGGTGGAATATAAATTATAATTGCAACTATGTGTTCATTCCTAGAATGGACACAAGTAAATCTGAGCGGGGAGTCTGGCATCACTCTAGAATGGAAATGATCCGCGGCATGCTGCCACAGCCTTCACTCAGTGAATGATTTTATAGCAGACTTTCTTTTCGACAAACACATTAGAACGCTTCATTCATTTTCCCAAAGATCTCTCAAAATTCCTTGACATTTAAGTCATTGTTTTTTGAAATCCACAGCCTGTTACCATCCTTGTTGATTTTGCTTCTCCAAATGCTGTTTTACCCAGTTTGTTGGTGGGGTTTCGTGCATTTTTAGCAACACTTCAATATTGTCATCAATTTCATAGACTCCTGCATCTTCTAAAATAATTGCAAAGATACTTCGCAAGCAATTGGCCTGTTTATTTTCATTGCACTGTGTTGTTTTATTTTTCCCTTGGAGATAGTTTTAGACTTCCAGAAATACTGCACACTAGAACAGAATTCCCATACACCCTTTCCCCTGATCCCCCAATGTCAATAACGTACAGAACTAGGGTGAATGACAAAAACCAGGAAGTCAGAGCTGGCATGTGGTTTTTTAACTAAACTACAGACGTATTCGAATTGCACCAGTTTGGGGAAGCCATGGACTGTTGTGCAGATACAGCCAAGTCCAAGAACCATACCATGCATACCCAGTCCCGAACGTGACACAGAAATGGCATCAAGAAACTCCAGTCACAAAGATACGAACCCCTTAAAGGGGTAGGCCCCAATTTCCTGAGGAACATGTGCTTTGCCAGGAAGCACATCAAGAAAGGCCTGAAGAAGCTGCAGGCCAACAACACCAAGGCCATGGGCACACATGATGCTACCAAGGCCCTTGTGAAGCCCAAGGAGATCAAGCCCAAGACCCCAAAGTGCAGCAGCTGCAAGCTCAGTTGACTTGCCTGCATTGCTCACCCCAAGCTTGGGAAATGTGCTTGTGCAAGCATTGCCCAGGGTCTCAGGCTCTGCTGGCCAAAGGCCAAGGCCAAGGTTGAAAACAAATCCCAGGCCATAGCTGCAGCTCCGACTCAGGCTCTGGCTCAGACTCCCGAAGGTGTCCAGGTCCCCACAAAGGCTGCAGAGTAGAAGCCTCTGCCAAAAGGAGGATGGAGGGACTGGCGAGACCCCCGGGATCCAGACTGCACGAGGCTGGTGTCCTCCAGCTATTTGTACAAGTAAACGTGAGGCGAGGAAAAAAATTGCACCAGTTTCCCCACTAACATCCTTTTTCTGCTTCAGGATCCAATCTAGGACGCCCCGCTGCATTTAAGTGTTACAGCTGCTCATCTCTCCCAACCGCAGGAGTTCCTCAGTCTGCCCCAGTCTCTCATGAAGCAGTTCTGGCCAGTTACTTGTACCCTGCCTCTCAGTCTGGGGTCTTTCTGATGATTTCTCGTGATTAGACTGAGGTTACAGATTGTCGGTCGGATCTCAGAAGTGCCGTAGCCTTCTCCGTGCACCCCGTTTGGGGGTACGTGATGCCAACCCGTCCCGTTACTGGTGATGCCGGTTCTGCTCACCGTGTTAACATGCTGCCTGCGGGCTTCTCCACTGCGCAGTTACTGCTTCTCCCTTTGGTATTCATAAATAGCTTGGGAGATGTTTTCGGAGTAGGAAAATACTCTACTTTTCCTTCAACGCTCGTTCTCTGATGTTGGCATTCATAGAAGGACCTTGCATGCAACAATCATTGCTGTAGTGCTTAACAAAGCGTGGTTTTCTCCTTCCTTCACTCCCTCTACATCTCTTCAATGGAATTAAGATTTTGAAGATTTGGGACAAAAAATGTAATCGACCTCATTAGTAACTTTTATATTGATTACATACTGAAATGTCAATTCAAGATATATTGGGCTAAACAAAATACGCTATTCAAATAACCTTTCCTTGTTTCTTTTTGCTGTCTATCATGTGGCTACTAGAAAACCCGAACGGCGTAGGTGACCATGCTGGCAGCTCGCACCGCACTTCTGCGGGACCTCGCGCTCTGTGGGCTCAGACAAGGGACTCCGTCCTGTCTCGCAGGCTGGTTGTGAGGATTAAATGAGAACGTTGTGTAAAGTGTTGGCATCGTGCCTAGCATGGAGTGAGTGCTCAATAAAAAACAGCCATTCTCACTGAGTTGTGAAAGCACACTCACCATCGTGAGCTCTCAACTCCTCGGGGCAGCTGCAGCATTTTCTTTCCAACATCAGTCAGCCCGGGCTTCCCACAAGGAGGGTGAGCTGCTGGAGGCTGCACGGCTCCTCAGACCTGGGGGCTGGTGGCAGGGGGGTGTTTAAACAAATTTTATTATCATTATTTTTAATCCTCACCTGAGAATATGGGTTTTTAATTGATTTAGAGAGAGAGGAAGGAAGAGAAAGAGAGAGAAACATCGATATGAGAGAAACATTGACATGAGAGAAAAACATCTCCTGGTTGACTCGCACGCACGCACCAGCCAGGGATCGAACCCGCGACCTCTTTCGGTGTGCGCTCCAGCCAACTGAACCACCCAGCCAGGGCTGGAGGACTCCTGTTTTAGTTGAATGCCAGGTGAGGAAGCCAAAGCTTGCTTGTGGAAAGCCAGGCAGGTCACCGATTTCCAGCAGGAAATGGAAGAAGACAAGAGGAAAAAGAAGAACGCACACTCACCCAGCCTCTGGGAAGTACTAAGATGCGTTTCCCTTGTGGGACAGGTGCCTACATAAAATGACTGTGCGAGTGATGGATGGGGACTTGTGCCTAGCCCTTCAGTTAGCGGTGATGGATGGGCCACCTGAAAAGCATCTCATCATCCTGAATCAGTCCTACAGGTAAGGCACCTGGTGCTCCCCTTTGTTCTTGGGGCATAACTGATGAGTTTGTCAGGCTGAATCCATGTGCTAGAATGTGC
The DNA here is from genome assembly GCA_004027735.1 of Carollia perspicillata. Lineage (NCBI taxonomy): Eukaryota > Metazoa > Chordata > Mammalia > Chiroptera > Phyllostomidae > Carollia > Carollia perspicillata. The sequence continues at coordinate 7,696 of PVKM010044490.1, read as the reverse complement.
GTTTCCAAATATTAGCATTCCAGGTTCAGTCTCTTCCTGATGACAGTCAGGACACAGCCAGAGCCCCATGAACGGAGGGTTGCCAGAACTAGCCGCGCTGCCCTGGGATCTGTTATTCCACCCTGGAAGCTATTTGGGCTCCAGACAAGAGAAAGGATGAACAATCATGGAATGACCAAGACTCCAAATGTGTCTATCGGAAGATACATGGGTAATTACTGAACTAATTTTACTCAACTACCTTCTTTAGGTAGTCTTTGTCACATAGAAGGCATTGTTCAAAGTGCTTCCCTAATAATAACTTATTTAATTTCATGTCATTCCTATGAAGTAGATACTATCATGATCCCTACTTTATAGGTAAGCAAACAGGGACACAGAGAGGCTAAGTTACTTTCCCAAAATCACACAGTTAGTGGCGGAAGTGGGATTCAAACCCAGGTAGTTTGGCTCCAGAATCTATACTCTTCACTGTGACTCACGCTGCCTCATTATGGGAGCTGCCTGCTACCCAAACAGAAGGAGATACCCGCACAAAAGGAGATAAATCAGTAATCGTTTTGTATTTGGGGAGTTTTAAATTAAGGCCTATAGATACTTTTGCTCACCTTAATGAATAATTGCTCCCCTTTATATACCAATGTGCAAAAACCCACTTCCTAGAGGAGTAAATTAAAAGAAGAGAATGAAGGCTTGTCTGTGACTAGTTCAAATTCCCATGTAGTTGTTTTGAAGAAGGACAATTGATTCCTAAGGAGCATTAGGAATCTTCTACACTGGCCGTCCCTTGGTTCTAGAGACTGAATTATTTTAGCTGGGTGGATATGTCTGTCTCCAGGCCCTGGCTTTCTGTGTTTGTGTGCTATCCTTTGCTAAAGACATGACACTGCGCTCTTTGCTTGGGTTTGCAGCTGGGAGACCTACGTGTGTCCTCTCACCTCCCCCAGGAACGCAGCCAGAAAAAGCCACGGCATTCAGGAGCCATCTGGGAATGCTTCCCAGACCCGCTCCGAGTGGGGGCACAGAGCCAGCTGCAGCTCCACCAGCTTCAGAGCAGACTCATCGCAGGCAGGTTTGTCACCACGAATGATTTATCTGGGATCCTAACTGTCCAGATTCTGTCAGGTAGTCCCCTGGGAGGGACGTGGCCGGTTTACAGTGCCGAGTGCAATGTGTAAGGTGCAGAGCTGAGGTGTGCAGCTTTGGCTCTGCCAAGCTCTGGAAGGGTGGATACCGCCCTTCCTTCGATCGCTTTTACACTCCTGTTGTCTGCCCAAGAAATAGGAGTAATGGCACCTAAGCTCAGATCAGCCAAGCTCGCAGACTTCCTTAGAGGTAGCTGAGAGACCTGGAGAAGCACGTAAGAACTGTTCACATGTTTTCATTAATTTATTTAGGCAATGGAACGGAATGAGTCAGAATCCTGTCAGGACTCAGACAGCACACACGGACGGGAATAATTGAAGAGATTTTAATCAATGAAGGTGCGGACGAGTTAAGGGAAACCAAGAGAGATGATGACCCATGCCAAGGCTCGCAGCAGCAGAAGCTCTAACCACTGCAGGCCATAAGGAGCAAGAGGAGGGAGCACCTACAGAGCGAGACTGGTGAGAGTGGCAGGTTAGAGAAGTCCCCTAATAGGAGCCACATATGACCTTGGGCAGAGAAGCGGAGTCGCTGCCATCCTGCAGCCCAAAGGAGGAGCCAGGGGAAACACCTTTTTCCTGCTGCCCTGCACTTCAGTCTTCAGTCGGTGGTGCCCATTGGTCAGACCCAACCAGGAAGCAGGGTGGAGAGCGATGGAAAGGAGAGCTGCAGGGCAGCAGGGACCACCGAGTCCAGGACACGCGCGTTAGTGTGATTTTTGGCTTCTAGGATTGGATACAGCGGCGCGTTAGAAGTCTCACACTATGAAAAGTGAGATTATGCTTGCTATAGGCAACCAAACAGAAGAAATCGATAAAAATGATTCATGCTGCATCTTACAAGAATGAAATGCCTTTTAGGTGCCTGCTTTTTTTGCTGAATCAAGAAGTCTAGAAGCATTTCAAAGTGAGAGGAACGTAAATACTAAAATATACATACAATCTAACTTTGGCCGGTACCAGGCAACTAACTAAGTGGTGTGTGTATATTACCCCTAAGCATCATTAGCACAATTTTATTGTGTTTTCTAATCATCCCTTTATTTTAAAAAATATTTTCTGAGTACATATCTTGTGGCAGGCGTTGCGTCAAGTCCCGAAGATAGAGCCAGATAGACAAAGATTTTCTATCATCAGGCTTCCAGCCTATCCAAAAAAGCAAACATTAAACAAATAGTTTCACAAAGGATTAAGAGCAGCTGAGATAAACTCTTTAAACAAAGGGCACATCATGCTGTGAAATGGGGCGCCCGACCTCATCTGGGAGAAAGAAAAGGCTTCCTGGAGGAAGCAGGCCTGAGCAGAGTCCTGAAGATTAAGTAGGAATTGGATGAGGGGCAAATCCAGGGAGAAAAAAGAGCCTCCGAGGCAGAGAAAACAAAATTTTCCAAATTCTGAGGCATGAACTGAGTGTGGCGCATTGGCGGAGCTGGGAGGTGGAGAGCGCTGCTGGGGGTGGCGAGCTGCGGGCAGAGCGGTGCAAGGTGAGGGTGAGGGGGGACAGGGGCTGACCATACAGACCCAGGGAGCCAGGCTGGGGCCAGTGCACGGTACCCCAAGCATGATGTTCATGGTGTGAAGGCTCCCAAGCATGGATTTTTCAAAGGTGGTCTGCAGTGCTAGGGCCATGAGCCTCGGAACAGAGTGCCAGGCTTGGTGCAGGGCGCGTTTGGGAGGTTCTTGCGATGGCGGAGATCAAGGATGGGATTGGCCAACTTCCTCTGTAAAGGACTGGAAAGGAAATCTTTTCTGCTTCGTGGACCATAAGGTCTCTGCGGCAATGACTCATCCCTGCCCTTGTGGTGCAAGCAGCCACTGGCAGTCAGTCAATGGAGGAGTGTGCTGTGTTCCAATGACACTTGTTTGCCAACCCCTCCTGTAGACAAATGATGAAGGCAGCTGGGACCGGGGTGGTAAAGCCTATGGGTACTTGAGAAAGTGTTGAAGAAATGTGCTTTTTGGAGATGAGCAGTGAGGGACACGGCCACTGTTTCTTAGATGACTGGGAGCATTGGAGTGCTATTTATTGGGACGGAGCTCTGTTTACGGGGGTGGTTCATAGAGAAGTTTGGGGGTGGAAAGAACCTAAACTCAGTTTGTACTTACACAGGTTGTAAGTGCAGAGATGTAACCCCCAAGCAGGAAGAGGAAGGTGGGTGCCGATTCAGGAAAAACCTATTCATCTGCAGGTAGAAAGTTAAAGGAGCTCCTACCTCATCACTTTCAAATTTTACCTGAGGATTAGAAAGCCAGGTCAGCTTCAGATGGTAAGACAAAGATGAGACGGGAAGAGTCAGAAGTTTGAAATACTTACTGTGTAAGTAGGAGAGTAGGTCGGCTAGAGAAACAGCGCCTGGACGTCATTTAGAGGCCGTTGAGGTGGGCAACCAGGAATTCACCATCTACCCGCTTTGTGTTCTGTTTTGTTTTACCCATCAGTGCTTCAGCTGACAGGCATTGGTCCAGGGAAGGGCCAGTTTCACCTTGGGTTGGAGTTTTCCAGCTAGGTACAGCCAAGGCACAAGACAGGTTAGATAAGACAGTGATGAAAATCACAGGCCATAAAATAAAAGCACGAGGCCCTCACGCCCTACCTGACCTTGAGTTGTAAGTTCACGTTTGTCGTGACCCTATGGACTCCAGGAGGGAGAGCTGCCGGAAGCTACGTCTTGGGTGGAGAGCGGCGGTCTGGAGGAAAGAATGCGTAAGGAAAAGGTTGAGGAAAGGGAGACCCTGGTTGATGATAAGGTGGGAGTTGGTGGTGAGGGAGGTGGGGCGGAAGGGAAAACTCCATTGGAGTGGAGGCAGAATATCGTGGTTCTGAGTGAACGGCAAACGGCAAATAACCAAAAGGGGCTTACAGTGGGGCGGGACTAGTGAAAAAGTAAAGAAGTCAGTGTCCTCTACGCCTCCGATGTCTCCTAGAGGCTGCTGGAAACACGAGCTCACCAGAACTCAGCGGAGGAGCAGAAAATGGAGAGCGGGTGCAGGAGAGTCAGACACGCCCCCACTACCGGTGGGTGAACTGTAGGCAGTAAGTACTGCGCAGCCGCAGAGCCTGCGTGTGGTCGTCCCGGAGGCGGGGCTCGGGGCGGGGAGCGCAGCTCGGCCCCACGGAGGAGCGCGCTGTCTGGGCCCAGTCTGCCCCAGGTGGTGCCTGCGGTCGTGGGCAAAGCCTAGACTGGTCCTCCACAGATGTGCTGTTCATCACCGTTGCTCCACTTCCCCCCGCTGAGTCAGCATCCAAAACCTCCAGGTGTGGTCTGCAAGCCAGGTGTTCTGTCTGAGCGCCCAGGCCAGCACGGGGATGAGGCAAGAGAGGCGCCTAGGGCACAGAATTGAGGAGGCCGTCAGCCCGAGGGTCGGGCACAGGCGGGCGAGTGCGTGTGCAAGCTTTACACTCCATACCTTCGGCACCTCTCATACTTTGCCCTGCTCTGGGCCCAGCAGCAAACTCTAACTACGCAATGGTATCTACGGGACCGTTCACTGTGCTTTTAGAGAAAGGTCTGCAGTTAGAAATTACAGAAAAAGAATTAGCTCTGGAATCCATCGTGAGTCCTTGTGAGAAAAAAATATGTCCGCACCAAGAGGCGAACTTGGAAGAACTCTACCGTGGGACGCTCCGCGTTAGCGCATTTCCTGTGAACTTTTTTGACCTCAAAATGCACCTTCTCGCAGATACAACATGGGTGAGCCCCATGCCATTCTGACTGATGACACACAACTCAAAAGACTTTAATGAGAAAAATATCATTGCTTTAGGAGCCGTTGGGATTTATTAGACGGAATTAATGTATGAGTCTGCTGCCTTTGTTGGGAAATATTTCTTCTACTCTGGCATGAGACAGAGATATGGGTGTACCTCTCCTCCACAAGGGGACATGAAGGCTGTCAGTCTTGGAAGTCAGGCTTTCTGTCCTGGAGCCCATAGTTCTGAGACAGTGCATCGCGACTGAAAACCAGGCATTCTGGATCATGCAGCAGACAGAATTAGCTTTCCAAGATGAGGGGCAGAAGGAGAGGCCACCTGACCCTGCGGGATCTTTCTCCTCTGCCTCCCTTCCCAGAGGACCTCGAGGAGAGTCACAGAACCGAGGGGAACACGACGATTTCTAAGGGGTCTCCTGTGGGCTCCGGAATTCTGAGACCTTGTCATCTTTTGTTGACCTTCATTCTTTTGTTTCTTCTTTCTTTATTTCCAGGTGGACTGAGTGTCTAAGTTAAAAAAGCAAATTATTTAAAAACAACTTAGGTTGTCTGCTTTGTTGATAAGTACACAGTAAAGCAGAAAAGATGATTCACTTCTCTCTGGATTCGAGATAAAATTTAAGACATGGAAAAGGTAGGCATTTAAATATTTTTAAATGGTGTCCTATTAACCAGAAATGAGAAGGACCCCATGACTTACACAAAAACTGTCCGAGAAAGAGCATGAACCCTGGATTGTTTGTTTGCTCTTCCCAAGAAGCCGCTCTATGAGGAGCCCACTCAGTTGGGCAATTAGACAGAAGGTCACTATTAGTATTTGCTAAAACCAAACAAATATAAGATGTTTTAACATACTTTCCAATAGACAATGACTGCTTTTGCCAAATCTGGCTTTTCAAGTCCACCTTATTGTTTATTCAAAGGTTCTCCTTTCCGTGAACTTCTTTGACTCATGCGTTGCTCTTGAACACAGCAGAGACGCAAAGTGCATGTATGATTCTTGGCACTCGAAATCATGCATCATGCAAATAAGCCATTCATGATAAGCTCATCAGCTGCCTTATCAACCACCCATGGTGAGTCTTGCTGTACATTGAGATGAAATGTAAGTCATCTTATTCATATACATTCTCTGACGACCTGAAATCACCATTTAAAGAGCTATCACTTGCTCTCACCTAGTAGCTCAGTTGGTTAGAGCATTGTCTCAATACGCCAAAGTTGCAGGTTTGATCCCTGGTCAGGGCACATACAAGAATCACCCAGTGAAAGCATAAATAAGTGGAACAACAAAAAATCCATGTTTCTCTCTCTCTAAAATCAATCAATCAGAAATAAATAAAGAGCCATTGCTCTCACCCCTCTCATTGAAGCACCTTCACACCTTGATCTCACTGGGGACTCAGAATCCTAATGAGACCTTTAAAGGCAGGTGTTATTATCCCGTTTCAGAGAAGATTGCCTGAGGCTACTTTGCACATTATGGGGCTGTAGTGATTGGCTGGCTCTCTGTTACTTTTTTAGGCTGGGTAGCATTACCTGACTTTTATTTCCATGTCCATTTTAGCTGTGCCAGTAAAGACAGGCACTAAGATTAGCAGGAGACAATGAGGAGTGGAGCCATAAAATTAGAAAAAGAAAACAGAAGAGATAGACTATCAGTATGTTTATTTTTATAATTGCTTTTTTCAAGGTTATTAAATAAAGATATCTGGAAGTACAAGTATCTGATGAAGGAGTAAAAATAGCATATGACTAACTTAGAATGATGCCTTTTTATAAGTAGAGCAGAACAGAACCAGAATAATCAGCAGGGGCGCTAGGAGTTAGGAATGCGAATGAGTTGTGCACAAAATGAGGAGCTGGGAAATATCTTACCTACAAAGTCTACAAATTTAGAAACACGGTGATTGGACTGAATTGCAACAAGGCAGGGAACTGGGGAGGACACAAGCTTCCCAACTTCCGGGCGGGCATCTTTTCCAACTATGCCCGTCTGCAGAAGATCTAAGACCCAAGAAGACTCCCAAGTCCCGTCTCCTGTGTAAATTCAAAATAAAGACACTGGCCAACCATAAAACAAAACCTGTGTGTTTGTGGAATGAAAATAGTTTCTCTTTAGATATGCTGATTGCAAAGTACTGGTTATGTTAATCAAAGTTGGATCTCCCTTTATCTCTTTCTTTTAGTAGCCTTGTTCTGTGGGTGCCCTTAGCATGAGGGGTAGTCAGCAGTGGACAGAATTACTGAATCATCTATATAAATTGTGAAAGTAAGAAATACCTGGTCTTTATGTGCTAGCTTGTAATTTATTTTTCTGCCAAAAATTGTATTAAAAATTACCCTGGAAATCAATGCTTAGATAATATAAATGGAAGGCTGAGTCAAAGATATAAATTAATGGATGTTTTGGCCACCTAGATAAATAGGAGAGATAGTATACTCTGTGTGGGGGACCCGCCTGGGAGAAAACCGTAAGTTCTGCATGTGTGGTAATACTACACAACACTGAAAACAGCAAAACACAATTACATAAGTTCCCATGCCATGCTCATGGATACACTGAAAGTCGTCATTTTCAATATATATAAGATGAAACGCACCTTAAACCTTTCCCCTACACGAGTATTTTAAGGCAGGACACATCAAGTGTAGGTTCTTTTCGTGTGTTGGCTAATAAAAGATTTTGGTCTGAAACAGGATAAATATGACAAGATCTTCATCAAGGCTTAAAATAAAATCTATCACTTCTGTGGCCAAATACCAGAATGCGATCAAACTCAGGCTCCCTCTCATTTTAAAGTCATTCTATCTTGGTGTTTCTACAGGTGTGCTCTGTG
>PVKM010044488.1:0-12222 GCA_004027735.1 Carollia perspicillata | reverse complement strand
ATGAAAAAATACAGTAAAAGGATAAATATAAAAATGAAAAAGAAACTCCATACCAGAGTGCTGTTCTAACTATAAAAAATTACCAGATATTTTGTATGAAATATATTTCCTTTGAATGCAAGAAAATTAAGTTTCAGTAAAAATTAGGACAATAGAAATTTCAGCCTAATCAAACTTTACGTTTTTCATACCTAATCATGTCATTAGACAGCAAATAATTTTTTCAATTATACTTACACACATGAAAATTAATAAGAAAAGCAACCCAGGGGAGTCATGTCTGTGTATTTTACTCGGATGCTAGCGGACCACCCTGCACACGATGCAGAGTCAAAACCCTGTGCATCGGGAACCATGTGCAGTAGGTGTGACCAGGATCCCACCTGCAGTTGGGGGCTCATCCAGGCTCGCGATGGATGAGTGACTCAGCTCCTCCAATAGAAAAGCATGTGAAATGCCATAGCCAGCATAATATAATGATGCAATGCGTCACTGTAAACATCTAAGTATCACATTGGCCCCCGTGTCCGACACTCTACAGGATCCTCGTCTCCGACAGCTCCTTCTACCCCAAACTTAGCAGCCATAGTAAAGTGTATGTATTTGGGGGTGTTTTCCTCAACGTTTTTGATGCTTCTTAAAAGTCCAAAGCAAGCTTACTCATTTTGTGAATTTGTGCTGAGAAGTATTAATTGTTTATTAGAGAGTCACCAGAAAATTTACATTTGCAGAAGTAACAACAGCAGGAGATAATGCCTTTTCTTCCGTGACTTGGGCACGTCATTTCTATGTAATTTATTGCTCTGGTCACTGGGGAGTTGTGACATTATTGGGTAAATATTTTTTTAGTTACTCCTCGATTTCTTTAACCTCCCTGCAAGGCTCACCAGAGCGAGTGGTGAGTGTATGATCCAAATGAGAGGCTTGGTCCCCCAATGGAGCAGACAGACTTTGTCTGTTGCATAACCACAAATAAACTGGTCATGCCTTTGAACTTGCAAATGTATGTGTTCAATTACAATAGGATGAAGGATCATTAGTAGCTTTGTCCAGTGGAAAATCAGTCCTTTAATGATGAGGAGTGCCAGCACCAACTTTGTTAGAAGAAACAGACAAAAATATTGCATATATATGTATACATATATGAAAAAAGTAAAATTAGTAAAGAAGTTCCATAATTATAATTTGAACTTAATATGCTTTAAATGAAATTACCTAATAGTTATTATTATGTATAACACTATGTATGTGTTATATGTTATGTGTTCTATGATAATATAATGTAAAAATATATAACCCATGTAGGTGTATTTTTATATGTATGTTACACAAATGTGAATATATGATATATATCTAGTATATATTCATATCTCCATTTATACCTATAATAATCTTCCATTTTGGGCTAAAGTAACAACACAGGTAACCCGATCATGAGTTATTTTTCTTTACTTAGGATTTAGACCAATATACTTCTGCTAATAGACTTACCCGTATCTTTCTGGCACGTTTCCTGTACAATATGCCTGGTGAGTGAAATCTTGTGAGACACATTGACGTACTGCTCTTGGGTACTTCTTGTCCATTACCCAATCTGGCCTTGCGCGGGAAGTCTGCGCACTGTGCCGCCACGTTTGGCTCTTACTGACGCCAAAACTCGTTCTTGAAGAACCAAGTTTCACTACAATCGAGAGTCATCAAAATAAGAAATCCAGAAATATTTGTCAACAGATCACATCATTATTAAAATAAGTGTGCGTCCTGCCAAAACCAACTCCTCCCACGTTCTTATCAAGACAGACGTGTTCACTGGGAGTCGCCTTGCCACGTGTGTGTATTGGTGTGTGGGATGTATAGAGATGCTTATATGTATATGTACTCATAGAAGAGATCCAAGACTATTTTATTTTTACGAGATTAATAATACCAGGTACCTTTTGTGTTTCTGTAGGGAAAAGTTCCAATTTTATAGCATTATCTCATTATTACCTGCCATAAAGATCCTGAGAGCTGGTATAAAACAAGGGTGGATTGGTTAAGCTACACGGAAGAACCCATTTACTTTGCATTCTGTCCCTCCTCAGATGTTCTTAGTAGTCTAAGAGCATGAAACGTGATCTAGACCGAGCTCAGCCTCGTTCGCTGCATGTGCTGGGCGAGTCTTTGAGGTAAACTGGTAGTATTTATTTATATTATTTTAAAGTATAAAGTAATTATTTTATTAGTGAATATTTTTATGAAGAAAAAGGGCTATAAGAAAATAGATGATCCCAAAATTGTGGAATTTGAGAGTGAGAAATCAAAGATACAAGGAATAAATTTTTGTTGATTGGTGACAATATACAAAAATCCAAGCCTTTTCCATTTTAAAAGTGTGCTGTCCTATTGGTTAAAAAAACATGTTAAGATATATTTTCGTCCTGACTGTGATATTAACATACAATATAATAGTCAAATATGCCTTGTTTTTCGCACTGCAAGAGAGATCTACTGTGGTGGATGGAAAATTAACTAAAAGTAATGAGGGGTCATATCTTTAAAAGACATATGGCTGTTGAAAAATATGGTTGAATCACACTGGTTGACTTTTTCTGTAAATGGGTTAAAATTTACACACCACTGGAGATCTGTTTAAGAGCGTGTGGGTTAAACACACTGAATCTCCATCCCAAACACAGTGAGGCAGCTACAAGTCAAACATAATGACAGTGCTGATTAATTAGATACTCCTACCCCCAGCACTTCAGAGTGATTTATGGAGACACATCTCTAGGCTGATCCATTGTGCTGACTGGATTAATGGAGTGAGCTGGAAAAATTCACTGGCGACAGTATCTGGCAGCCCAGCAAAACATTAACCCTTGGAGTTTTCTTATCTAGCCTATTGACAGAATATTAATTATGACAAAAAATGCATGTCTCACATAATTATCTTTTGATAGCTTGGCTTATACTTGATGTATACATATAGATGTATATATTGTGTTGGCTATTTGGGTATATTGAAGTCCCTTGCATTAGAAAGAAATTATACATAAACAGTCAAGAACAGCCTTAGAGTAAACTGTATATCCACTGTGGGAAGGGGAGTACGGGAGCATATCTCTCCTCTTCATCACATGCTCAGAGACACTGAAAGTTCTTACAGAGTGAAGGCCACATAAAAACTCTTTTCCAAACAACAATATTCCCATTGCATTAAGAAATGTGTAAGTTGCCTGGTGGTAGTGATTTTGGTGTAAAGAGAAATCTTGCTTGGGGGAGAAAGAGACATCATTGATATAGAAGCAATTAAATGAGAAATATCCTGAAGTGTGCCTAATCCGAAGTGAGCGCATTAGCACACAAATTGCTTTTGGTATATACGAATGAAGTATCACGTGTATCTGAATCTCAAAATTGAACAGCTTCCTAGAGCTATTTTAGCACATTATTTAAAACAATGTCACATTGAAATTGAGCCTTCCCTAAAGTACTGACAATGATGAGACATATCAATAAGTTCAACTTTAATTATTTTTATGTTATTAGATCCATCCCATTTACATTTTCTAAATGTATTGGATTAAACATACGTAAATAGGACTTTTAAGTAGACTTGGTTTAAAGGTCTCTGGGAAGAAAAGTGTCTTTTTATTGCGTGAAAGCTGGAACCAAATAATAAACTCCTCACTGAGCACTTTTCACTGAACCCAAGTGAATACAAAGTTAATTAATTAAAATATTTATAAAAACCAAGTTAGCATTAACAGTATTGTAAGCATAACATAAGGAAGTTTGCAAAAGTCTGGATAATTTAAAGAACACTGCTGACTTTTCTGGTGACTCAAGGCTCCTACTTCGAGGGCTTAGATTGTTTGTTGTAGATTTTCTTCATTCTAATGATGGTGTAAAAGAAAGGAAATGCAAAACTGACTAAATCTAAGCTCCTAAATTTTTATTGCTCAAGCCATCAACAAATGGAAACTTAATACAGGCTTTAATGCCCACAGCCAAACTGCGCCTCACGGAGCCAATACGGTAGATCAAAGCCAAAGCGGCCATCCGACTCCTGCCACGCTGGCATTCCTGATGGTTCTGCAGGGGTCATCGCCCTGAGCCAGTGGTTCTCCGGGGGCCACTTTCCAGTGCCCAGAGACATACTGATTGTCCGAAGTGGGCAAGTTCCTGACTACTAGTGGGCAGAGCTCAGCTGATAAATTATATCCTGCAATGCACAAAGTAGCCACAAAGTCAATCAGTGACGCTGAGGTTGAGAAATCCTGCCCTGTGTAGAATACATGTCAATAATTTTATTTGAAGTTTTCAGAGAAACTCATGAGTCTTGAGAATCTGACCTATGAGTAAATGTTAAGAAGACTCATTGAGCAGTTATTACAAAAGGCATTAGTATCCAGCTAAGAAAACAAAAGGGCCGGGAAAACTGGAGAAGTAAGCATGGGACTATTAATACTCTCGAAGGATGTCCTCATGAAAACAGCCCCAAGACAGCAGGGGCCCAGAAGTAGAGCACAGCCTAGTCAATGAGTTCATTGATAAATTCCAGATGCAGACTTTTGAATTGGAATATCTTGGACTTGTAAGATCATATATTATCTAAAGAGGCTAGTAAGTGCCAGAAAAAAGTGTTTGTTAATAATGCTGCGAGTATGAATAGAGCTAAAGAAGACATTGATGACCCTTCTAGTGCACAGCATGGTTAAGCATCACAGGTTTATAGAATGAGTTCCACCATCGATTGTACACAACCGAAGTCAAACTGCGCATGTCACAAAACCGTGTTCATTTTCTTTTCCCCATTACTAAACTATTTTCAAGCCAAACTGCTCCTCTCGTACATCGCTCAAAGGCTCTCTGTAGCAGAAAGTAGGCTCAAAATACAGAGGCTCCCCTCTGCAAGCCTTTCAACTTTCATGCCGTATTTTATTGTGAATGGTAACAACAGTCTTCATAAATGACTGTTTCTCACTTGGGGAGGCTCGTTCAAGTTACAAATCCGCTAAAACTTCTCTAAGTTCCAATTTACTCCCAGTGCAGTCAAATCAAGTCCAACCCAGCCTTCCCCAGCCATTCCAGCTTACAAACATCTTTGTCACTTAGCACAATTAGAGAACTTAAATTTATGTCACTTATTTTGGTACTTAATGCTACACCCTTAGCTTTTTTCTTAACCAATTATTTTCCACTTCTTTTTTGTCTTCCCAGTTAGATTATAAACATCACATCGTGTCTCTTCTAATGATACACGTTTGGTAAATATTGGAGAATGAAAGAAGGAAGGAAAGGAGGAAAGGAGGGAGAGAGGAGACAAAAGCGGGAAAAAGAAAGACAGGGAAGGAAAAAAGAAGGGAGAAAGGGAGGGAGATTGTGGAGAAGGGAGGGGTAAGGGAGGGAAGGAGTCCGAGAGGAAGGAAGAGTCTTTTACATCATTTTCTTCTGTTATTCAGGAACAAAATATTTCCCAACCTCCCTAGTAAAAGGAAAATGTTTTCAACTGGCTTGGGGATGCTGAAATTTATCAAAGCTAATTCATCAGTATGGAGTCTGCTCCCTCATGCCCAGGTGTAATACTATTTGAGGTTTCTCTCAGCTTTTTGCATTCAAGACCAGTAATTCTAAACTCTAACAGTGCAAGCCTGTCCTAGGCAAGAATATTAGAATGCGGGAGGGGGTTAACTTGAAAACCATAATAAATTTACCATAATTACATATTTATTAAAAAAGCTTTATTTTCCTAAAATACAGAAAGTAAAGCTCCTGCAGTCAGAGGAGGCTTCTTAAACCAGATCTGAGCAAAGTATGTTCCCCTGCTAAACCCTTAAATACCTTCCTGTTTCCTGGAAGATAAATTCCAGTTCTTACATTACATGAGGCTGTCCTTTGTACCTGTTTAATTTCTTCTCTTTTCAGTCCCTAATTCAGACTCTGAGATTGAACCAAACCAAACTTGTTCTCCTTTTCCGGATGCTCCATGCCCTCTCTTCCTATCTAATATTTGCACAAACTTGTTAACCTCAACCCAGTTCCCAAGCCTCCTGGGCCCCCAACACACGTGTCAGTGGGTACACACCCCTGTGCATTCCGTATCTACTTCCTCCTTCACTTCCTGCAAGAACTGTTCTGGGGGCCAAGCTGCTTCAGGGCAGGTGTCAGGCCTGTGGGGTTCTCTAAGCACCCGACACATCTTCCTGTGTCTCCCCTGCCCCCCGACAGGCTCCACGGTCCAATGAGATCACATGCATGGCTAGTATGTGTGTTTTGTGAAGACCTTTTTTTCCACTCTTGTTGTCCTGGTATTCCCAGTACCTAGTACGGAGTCGGGCAGGTATGTTTTTTAAAAATAAATCCTTGTTAAATTAAATTAAAACAAACTTAATTACATAAATTTAAATTTAATATGTGGCGGGGCTACCCAGAAAAAAATTAATTTTGATTAAAAGGAAATTTGGTGTTTTGTTTTAAGGATTAGTAAACACCTGTGCTCAAATCTCCCTAGCTTCTCAACACCTTTCTTCTGTAAGGGAATTCACTTTCTGTTTCGCTAGATCTTTCTACCTACAAGAGTTGGCTTAAGACAGATGTCAAAAATTCCTATAGTGATTCAGTGGTTACACACTACTCCCGAAACACTACTCTTCCACTCCAAAAATAACGACTGTAATCTGGAACATTTTACTGTCCACGGTGTCTCTTTATTGAAATGTCTTCTAAAAAAGGTTTGCTTTTCCTTTCTGAAAATTGAAGTAATACATAATCATTGGTAAAGATTGGAAAAGCACAGAAGTATAAGAAAACAGTGATCACATGTGTGATCCCAGCATGCAGAGCGGCCTCAGTAATGTGCGGTTGAATCTGCTGTCCATTTTCCTACACATCTACTTTTACACAGTTCAGATTGATCTAGGTAAATGGATTACGCCCTGCATTTAAAAAATAATTTTATGCCATAAGCATTGCCTCATGCCATATGCCATGACCTTTGTACACTAAATTTTAGAAGGTGACGCAGTACTCTTCGGTGACTCTGGCACTCCTGACTTCCCGCTTTCCCTCGTAGTGGTCATCTAGATGTTTCCCAGTGCGTACAGTTGTTCCTGCTTTCAAGAAACAGGCCAGGGAGCCCCTTGTAATATTTTCCTCCCTCCCTTATTTATGTAACTTGCCATATAACAGTTGCTTCAGTAAAATGCTACTATTTAGAGAACTGTGCATGAATAACACAGGTGGGAACGTGGGGGAAGAACCATGGTTTCCTCTGCCTCCTGTATTGCTGGTAAACACAACCGTGACTCAGAGGATGGCAACCCGTCACTTAATTGGCTTAAGACCTTTGCCCTCAGATTCAGTGAAATGGGATTCAGTGAAATGGTGAGTTTAAAATTGCCGGCAGCAAGAGATGCAGTAGCTCTTGATATTTAAGGGAGTAGAAGTACTTTCTGCCCTGCTGGCCTGAAAAGCAGTCATTCCTGAGACATGAAGGGTGTCATGCCTGCAGAGCGGTAACCTGGTGGGGCGACCATACCAGTAACAACGTGGAGCTGAACAGGTTTCAGAGTTCCAGAGGCAGGCCGACACAGGACAGGTTTTCCCACACGTTGGTGAACTATAGAAAAACCCATTAAAATGTCTACACAATGAACTTTTCTAGATGAACATATTCTTGGCAAAAAAGGTCAGGAACATGTCTCGTAAGAAAAGTTGTGTATGCCAACAATTCGCTTCCAGTATCGACGAAAGAGAAAAAGTCAAATAACTGGACTCCGTGGTTTTTGCAATTTGACCTCCTAGAACAGGGAGATAAGAAACCCAAGGGCTGTAAGTGCTCAATTAGAAAGGACTTCCACAATGAGACACTCTTCCTCGGTCACAGAGGCTAGATCCCCATCAGAAGATGAGACAAAGGCCCTGGCTGGTGTGGCTCAGTGGATTGAGTACAGGCATGCGAACCAAAGGGTTGCCGGTTTGAATCCCAGTCAGGGCACATGCCTGGGTTGTGGGCCAGGTCCCCAGGAGGGGGCACATGTGAGGCAACCACACATGGATGTTTCTCTCCTTGTTTCTCCCTACCTTTCCCTCTCCCTTAAAAAAAAAGATGAGACAAGTAATTTACACAGCAAGGATACCTTTGTTAGGATTTTCTGTCTGCTTTAGAGATGCTGATTTCTCATTTACAAATAGAGTCCAAGAAAGGGTAAGAACTCCAGCTTTATTTGTACTGTTAGACTAGAATTCAAGGAATCTTTTTCTTTGTTAAAGACAGCAATGGAAATAAAACAGGAAAAACCCTGATCGTAGATGTAAGTCCCTCCGGTAGATGTGACCCTCCCGTAGCCCGGGGGGAAAGGTCTCGTAGTTGGGAGAAGAGAAAATACAGGAATCTCTGTGGGGATGCAGGACAGAAGGGGGAGGGTCCTGGAAGACTAGAGACCCCCGCATCAGTCCAGATAATAAATGCCCCCAGGAGGCTCTGCTGTCCCTGGGCTGGGACTGCAGCAGACCCAGGAGAGCTGACTGCACCTGGAGCAGGTGGGCAGACGGGCAGGTGGGTTTCTGAGGGCACGCACCTGGGCTACCACCCACATTTTCTGCACACCTGGGCTCACGGATGGCAGTACCAGCTGGCAGACGAAAAAGAAGACCTTTCTGTGTTTTATTTCCTCTCATAAACTGTCTTCTTGTATGTATAAGCTGATTCTCAACACTTGTATAGGTGATTTAACTCTGTTGTTTTCACTTAACCGTGATGATTCTCTTTTTATTCAGAAAAAGGTTTAAGTTATAATTTTCTGTATTGTTTGTATAGACTATGCAGGTTTTTGAACGACATAATGTTTTAGCTTGGGTACCTAAGGAGTGCAAACAAAATTTCCAGGACCAAGAAAAATTTCCAAGAACAAAGAAACAAAATCTCGTTTTGTACTTAACTTCTCTATATTTACTCAAAAAACAGTTTGAACAGAAAATTTGGGAAATTCAGAGAGAAATTATTTTTAAACTACTAATAACTTTAAATAGATTATGTTCACCTACCTAGCACTAAAGATATTATTGTATAAAATAACACTTTTCTATACATTTAGGATAGTTTAAAATATCTAATAGTGTTTCATATTTTAAGTATGTGCATGTTTCATGTGGCTGTGAAGAGAAAAGCTGTCATAAAAGACCATCACTTTATTTTAAGCAAATGTCCCATCTTGACCTTCTATGAGGCATGTTCTCAGGAAGGGGGGCCTTGACACAAAAATGCTCTCAAGTGGTTTCCAGTTTGGTGGAGGGGAGACGACACGTATCAAGGGCCCACCCAAAACTTGCGGAGGAAGAGAACAGGGAGGGAAGACGAATATGGAGTACAGTGAAGTTTATTTTAAACGATGAGGGAAGAGTGCAGGCAGCTGGCCTTTCTGGCTTCTTTGTGATGAGTGGGTTCCCCACAACAGTGAAAACTGGACACTGGCTAGCCTTTCCCCAAGCAAAGGTTCAGAACTGATGATACTAAACTGCATAGTATCAGTATTTCACCGTACTTTGAAATCCAAATAAGATCATTTTGAAGTCATCCCACATGGCCCGTGTAAGCTGTGCATTTATGTACCTTGGACATTCTGTCATAAAGGGAAATGCCTTGCGCATGTGAGCGAAAGAGATAAGGTTTACCCGAGTGGTCCTCAGTGTGGGTGACTTTGCTTCTCCGGGGACATCCGGGCACATCTGAGACCTTTGTGCTGCTGCAGCTGGGAAGGGGGTGCTGCTGTCGTCCAGTGGGCAGAGGCCAGGGGCGCTGCTGAGCACCCTGCAGCGCACGGGACAGCTCCCCGGCAACGTCATCGGCCCAAAATATTAACGAAGGGTGCCGAGGTTCAGATGTTTATCTCCACATGTGTCTGCTCAATGTTCAAAGGGAATATTGGTTCAAAGGGAAAGACTGGCCAAAAAATTAAGAGAGTCTGTAATACACGAGATTAGCTTGTTCTGCAACCCCGTGTACGTTACAGATGAAATGAAATCGTTTCAAGTCCTTTTTCAATTTAGCCCCATTTGGAATCACTTTCCAAAAACTCCCTCAACATACACCATTTACGCTGGTCAGTGTCTCCTCGGCCGCTCAAAAAGAGGGTAAGGGTGTGTTTAATACCACACCGTTGTTTCTACTGTTCTTTCAATGTCCGGCTATCCTTTTTTCCTAGGCCTTTCCTCTCCATTCTAGCTATTCAAATATTTTATAGCCTGTGATAGTTAGGCAAAGGCATGCCTTTTCTTAGAAATTTTTTTAAAAAACAAAAGCTGAACTTTTGTACCTTTATTACCTCTGCCACATAATTTAGCATTTAATCATTACCCTTTCTTTGTCTTCTGATGGGTTAGGTCTTGCTTTTATCTAGACGCTGTGCTCTGGAGGGTAAGAAGCAGGTACCATCCTTAAGCTCTAGGATTCTCTTGGTATTTTACACAGAACAGCATATACAGTAAATGTGCATCAAATTCCCATTTTTTAAATTTATTTATTCCTTTAGGATGGTAGGAAAACAAAGGGTGGAGAACAGGAGAAAGAAAAAAAAACATCAAGAGAAAATGGGCCTTGCAGCAAATTTAATAATTTTTTTCTCAGTGATCTTTGCTCATGTCTGGTGCGTCTCTCTTATAATTTAATCTAATTAACTTCCATTTTACCCTGCCTCAGCCTGTACTTATGGATGTTGAAAGAAGTTACTATTTTCTAAGAAATACCAAGCAAGTTAAAAGCTGTCATTTTCTCTATGCTCGCTGGAGAGAGCAGCCCTGACTCTAGCATCAGAGGGGGTGAAGGCTACCTCCCGTCTCTGGGGACAGACTTTCCGCGTTTGAATCCCAGTTCCCCCCTCATTAACTGTGTGAAACTAGGGAAGTCAGTTAACTTTTCTCAATCCGATGTTTTGCTGTTACATGGGAATATTAAGAGTGACCAGTTCAGACGGTTGTTTTGATGACTAAGGGAGGTAATCGATGTGAAGGGCTTAGAACGGAGCCACGCGAGGGCTGAGGGCTCAGGAAATGTTAGATCGCCTCATTACCCAAAACATCCCTTAATCCTGGGATCCCTCAAGATCTTATCTGTCAACATGACCTTAGATCTCAGATCTTCAAATCATCTTAGCATTTCAAACATGGAATAACATCCTTTAAATGGAATTATTTTCTTTCTCAATTACTCGAGAAGTAATATCACAGTTCATTGTGCTTCGTTGGGCAGGCTCGCATCCTTTTCAAATGCATGTCACATTTTTAAATCTATCTCACCTAAAAATCTAAGATCAAGAATAAAAATGTTCTTAATCTCACATACTATAAATCTGCTTTTGTGCGTTCATAAACACTGGGTTCATGGTGAAATAAATTAGCGCTGTAAAGTACACATATGTCAACAATTACTGAGTGCAATAATTTAAGGCCCGACTCACTAAACTTTCCTCCAGCCAATAGGCACTCTTGCACAAGAAATGTGATTTAGGGGCAAAAAGGACTGAAGTATAAATATCGCGGGCTCCATCCTTCAGATTCTGAAGTGCTATAACGTTCGGAGTTCTGTTTCCTACATGCATGGCATACCCAATGAGCTCCCTCCCACCAACAGTCATTTATGCCATCATTTTCCCTGGATTAGTTCTGATTTATAAACAAGCATGCTTGTTGAAAGCAAAGGAGAAGTGTGATTTAACCCAAGGTAAGAAAAATGTGCAGGGTTAGTTTATCGAAACTTGTAATGAGCATTGGTGGAAAAAAATTCACCTACACCATAAATGGCAGAGTGTTTAAGCTTTACCTGCTTGATTTAGAAGGGCAATTATTTCAGCATCCATTCTTCCGCTTTTAAACGTAAAGCTTTAATTGACCCATCCTGACTTACCGTGGTGTAACACAAAACTTCTCAGCATGGCTAGATGTCCGACTTCCTAATATTTCACCTGGGTTGATTTTTTTTTTTAATTTATGGAAACCACTTTAAAAGTATGACTCTAAGAGAAAGCATTTATATGTTAGAGACAAATAGCACATGTGAATTTCTGCAAATTATAAAAGGGAGGGGAGGACATCCCTGTTAGCAAAGAGGACTTGAGAGAGGCAATAGGCTACTCAAATTCAGCGACTTAGATCCTTGACAAGCCCCCTTCTGCCTTCACCCCAGATTGACAGAAAACCAGCAAATAAACATGCAACAACAGCAACAAACACGCAGAAAAGGGA
>PVKM010044487.1:0-12194 GCA_004027735.1 Carollia perspicillata | reverse complement strand
CGGAGTCGAGACAGGCCTTTAGAGGAGCCCCACGTGGGGCCGAACTAGCCTGGCTCTGGTGTCCCCGCTGTGCCCGGTCACCGAGGGGCAAATACGCTGCCTTCGGATCTGAAGGTGCGGCAGCTGCAGGCCGTTGGGGAGTGACACTCCCAGCAGCTGGTTCTCTTGG
This sequence comes from Carollia perspicillata, assembly GCA_004027735.1. Taxonomy (NCBI): domain Eukaryota; kingdom Metazoa; phylum Chordata; class Mammalia; order Chiroptera; family Phyllostomidae; genus Carollia; species Carollia perspicillata. The sequence goes on along the minus strand of PVKM010044487.1, from coordinate 12,025 downwards.
GGGCAAATATGGGTGAGGTGCCCCCCTGGCAGCTGCAGAGGATACGTGCTTCGCAAGGTCACCCAGCCCAGTGAGCAGGTGACAAGGTCGCCAGCTTGGGCTATGGCCGCACTATGCAAACTCTGGGGGGAGCTTGGAGCCACAAGGAATTTTATAGGGCTTCTAAGGGGACTTTGCTAGACGAATGCCAGAATAAGGATGCACACGAAGTCAGGTGACACTATGGGGTCCCGGAGGGGATGGCACTGAACTGGGGCTGATTTCCTGTCCGCGTCTGCCAGCTCGTGTCCTCAGACAAGTCACCTCCCCTCCTAGGACTTGGTTTGCACCATGGGAAGACGTGGGTGCGAATATCTCTCAGGCCTTCCCTGACCAGATCCAAAAGCCAGTGGGATGAAGGGGGCCAGTGTCTTCGTCTCTGGAAAGATGGCATTGCTTCGTACCGAGGTGCCCATTGAAAACCACGCTTTTCCCCGGGAGTAGCCCCAATGGCAGAAAATTATTCGTACTGTCCTTGAAGCTCAGGAGAGCACAGACTATCTTAATATATGCTCACATTTTCTCATGTGTGTTTCATCTTAAAAATACACACGAAAGCTGTGGCCAGCAGGGCTCAGTTGGTTGGGCGTCACCCCACAAACTGAAAGGTTGCCAGTCTGATTCCTGGTTGGGGCACATGTCCGGGTTGTGGGCTCCAGGCTCCATGCTCCGTCCCCGGTTGGGGCTCTTACAGAAATTGGGCAGTCAGTGTTTCTCTCTTGCATTGTGTTTCTCTCCCTCTCTTTCTCTCTCTCTCCCTTCCTCCCCCTCAAAAAACAAACAAACAAAAAAAAAACCCACATGAAAGAGTCAATATAGTGTGATATACACCCTGGAGCCGACAACTTGGGTTTAAATAAAGCTATGCCACCTACTGGCTACTTCTCTGGCCCTCAGTTTCCTCATCTGTAAAATGGGGATGACAATTGTACCTCTTTCACAGGGTTATTGTGAGAATTAAATGATTTATGTCAAGTATTTAGAGCAGAATCTATTCTATTGACTGTTATGCAAATTTGTCATTTTATCCTTGAGTTACCTGTTTATACAAGTTGGTTTTTTAAATGGCCTACTGGCAAGTAGAACTGACCACTAACAAACAAAAGAAAAGAAAAATAAAGGAAGGCCACATAGCTCACAGGTCTTGGAAGAGCTCGGCGAGTTGAAACAGGAGGGCACAAAGGAGGAGAAAGAATTGTGTCCACAATTCCTCCATCCCGACGCTCCAAGCCACGGTCAGGTCTCTGCCATGCCGTGGGGTTTTTTGCTCCCAAATACAGTCCGAGATCACGTCAGAAGGTAGAGGATTCAGTTCTGGCACCAGAGGCCTGGGCAGGAGAGGGTGTTGGGCCTCCACGCCTCCCATCTCCCCCGCCACCACCCTGCCCTCTCCCTCACCTTTGTCATGGTCCATTGGCTACAAACCAGTATAAGCAGCTTTGGTACCGCAGGCCTTTGGACATTATAAAAACTTCACAGTGAGACCAAGACATCTCAGAACACAGAGTTTCCATGACGTTCCCTAGTAGGTGGCCCCAGGGTCCCTGAAGGAATTTGCAGGACGGGAGGTGTGAGAAGGGAAAGGGATGAGCGACCACACTGCCCCTGAGTTCTGCTGCCTGGGTAGGAAGGTGGGGAGCTGGAGGCCAGAGAACCGAGGAGGCACATTGGGTCTCGGGTTGGCCGGAGGCGGGGCAGTGGTGAAGAAGGACTTGGATAAGTTACACCAGGCTGGTAGGGGCGCGATAGTCCGGGGGAGCCAACCTGAAGCAAACCACTGGCCCAGTCCTATCGGCCCTGAATTCAGTCGTGTAATTATAGGCATGGCCATTGATGTGACACCCACTTAGGGCTGGGGGACACCAGAAAGAAACCGGAGAAACTCTTTTGGGCTATGGAAGAAAGAACCACGGACCTAAATACAGTTTAAGGGAGGGACTGATCTGTCCGCCGTGATCTACAGAGTTTCCAGGGAGCCTAGTTGGGGATGGGCCCTTTCAGATGCTCCCATACAAGCCCCGCAGATGGGGGAGACGGGAGTGGCAGGAGGAGTGCGGGTCGTGGGCAGGCCGGTGCAGGTGTATTGGCCCTCGGTTCAGTGGGCTCTGGGGGCCCCAGGGGCAGGAGAAAGGATTTCGTGAGGGCTGGGGCTAGGGTCTGAGGTCCCCGCGTCCTCTTCCATCTCACATCCTTTTCAGCCCATCTTCTTCCTCCCACTCCACCTCCCGACCTTGGTAGCTCTGACCCCGAGCCCAGGTCAAGAGCAGTGCTATGGGAAGCTTGTCTTCTGATGGGCTCAGGCCGCCGCCCGCCCGTCACAGAATCTCCCCTGGGGGGGGTCTTCCTGTGCGGCAAGGGCGTGGGCAGAGAGACACGGACACCCCAGGTGGAGCCGCCCTCAGGCCTTCTCACTCTGTGTGTCCTCAATGGCATTTCTTGAGGCCACCATAAGCCAGTCTGCGAACACAGTTGGGGGGGGGGTGGGGGCACGGAAACAAGACAATAGACACTTATTTTAAATGTCTTCTATTTATTCGAATGGCTTTTAAGAAGCAGAAGCCCATGCTGTAAAATTAAGGTCAGGCAAGCTTGAGGAGGGAGACGGACCCACACTGACAGGCAGGAGGCACCCTTTGTCACGTCACTGGGAAAATGCTGCAGAGCCCGACAGGGCTGGGCGCTGGGGTGGGCTGACAGTGGCCCAAGGGAGGGCAAAGCCGAGAAGCGTATGAGCAGTCTTATCTCTCCCCAGGCAACTGTAGTCCCATAGATAAAGAAGCACGTGACCCAGCTGTTCAAGGAGGCACTTAGGAGGTTCGCTGTAAAAAGTGATCCGAGAAGGTTGGGTTAGAACTGGGGTGTCCAGCCCACAGCCCACAGGTCTCATGCAGCCCAAGATGGCTATGAATGTGGCCCAGCACAAAAATCATTGATGTACTTAAAAGATTATGAGATCTGTTTATTTTCGTTAGTGTTTGTATATTTGATGCGTGGCCCACGACAACTCTTCTTCTTCCAGTGGGGCTCAGAGACACCAAAAGGTTGGACACCCCTTGGTTAGAAGGAAGACCAGGGTAGCTCACATTTGCAAAAGACAGAGGTAGAGCTATCGTTAAGCAAATGGCATAAAATAGCCGTTAAGCAAATGGCATAAAATAGCGCTTCTGACAGGTAGATACAAGCATACTGTGTGTTGAGGCTTCATTTTGAATCTTGTTCTAAATTGGGGGTACTAAGATGCTTTTAAGTAGAAAACTAGAAGTTAAGGACATGTGTGTTATTAGGTTAATAAAGAAGTTTGTATGTACACAGTTTAAAACACACAGGGATGAACTAGGTTATCTCTAAGGTCTCTCAAAGATGTAAAACTCCGTTAATCTGAGTGTAACGTCCTTACTCTCAGTTACTCAGTCCTGAAAAACTCAGTTCTCTGGACCTGAGCCAGAGGGTGCAAGCTGGAGACTGAAGGGCCAGAGTTAGCTTCCAAGGTGTGTTTTATTTGGCCTTCACAGCATTTTCTAAATTCAAAATAGTTGCCAACATTGAAAGCCCAGATCTGTAGTTCCCCTTGGAAAACGGGACGAAGCATCTGGCAAGACCAGCCCAGGTTCCCACGGGGCAGCAACCCCGTCAAACAGAGAACGCATTCTCCATTTCACCGAAGACCCTGCCGAGCCCTCTTCGCTTTTTTATTTCCTGCCTGGCCCTCAGAGGCATCAGGGTTTGGAACCTGGCCCAGGCAGTTTGTCTGCCACGTTCTCATGATTTTCTGTTTGGTGGCAGTTATAGGTCTAGCCCTGAGCCCTTTCCCCTAATTCCACGGCATACTCATCTCTACACCCATCCCATGAGGGCCCATCTACCCAGAGCGTGGGAGTCAGTGACCCCAGTCTGCCGAGCTTCGGCTTGTCTTACAGACAAGTTACTGAAAAGTTGCCAGCCATGTTCTACTTTCATAAATTGAGTCCCAAAGGCCTCCGAGGGATGGCCTATCAGGGAGATGCTTCCTGACCACGGCCAAGGGTAAATCACTTCTGGGCCAGGCTAGAACACACCACACGAGCAGAGGAAGGAACCTCAGCTAAGGCTGGGCTGGGCCAGGGGGTGCAGTGAAGAAGGCAGCTTCCCCTTCCATGGCCATGAGGTGACCAGGACGGCTGCCTAGGAGGAACCACTGAGGTCCATCTGGATCTGTGCAGTGCACCATCTTCCCAGCTGGACATGCTGGCCCTGGACTGTGAGCAGGGAGTGGTGGTGGGGGGGTGGGGAACAAGCGGAGATGGTGAGGCAGGTGCGGCCCAAAGGGGTGTCCTGGCACAGATTCCACCATTTCCTCCTTAAGGCAGCAGAGGGTAGCGCTGGGAGGCAGAGTGTTCGAAGCCAAGACCTTGTCGGCCAGAGGCAAGAAGCTGGAGAGAAGGGCCTGGCCTCAGTGCCTCTGTGCAGCACCTGTGCAAATGCCCACAAGATGATAGAAATAGCCAGAACTAGTCCCAGGAAGCAGAGCTGGCCATCAGTGTGTGGGGCCGGGGACACTTAGTCAACAGATAACCATCCTGTACACACACACACACAGGATAACTCAACAGAGATATCCGACCCATTACACACACCTACATAAACACAGATACAATGCACGGTTTTTATCCTGTGGAGCACACTGAGTGTGTCCACACACGTGGCAACAATTGTTGGTAAGAGCAATTGGCTCCTCAGACAGGTACACTTAACAAACACTTTCAGAGCATCTAAAGTACAATACTTTTTGGCTAAACTACCTGCGGGAGTCCAACACAGCACCAAGTACTTTGGAAGGAGAGAAAAGTAACCAGTAAATGAAACCACTATCAACTACCGCCACAAACAGCCGAGTGCGGGCCTGCAGCGCCACCTACTGGCAGGAGGGGTATTTGCACTTCCCTTGAAGAGGGGGTGAAACCAGGGACACTGCATCTCACGCACTCCTCAGGAAGCCGCCGCCTGCCGTTCTCCCTCTTCCTGTTCAGAGGGAGTGGGGTGAGACCCTGGCAATCTCGGAGTCGCACTACAGCATCAGAAAATAAGCATCCAGGGCCTTGCATGCCCCACTCAATATCCAATGCGGATGGCAAAATACGTTTTCATCTTTTATGCCCACTCCTGCACACTGGTAGGGACCACCCGGGATGCCTGGGCTTAGCGGAGGGGCATCATGATGGAACAGCAACAGCAACCGTGGCTGTAGGTAGGGCGGCTTCCACACGTGTTCTTGCCATGGATCCTAGAACCCTGGTAAACCCCTAAATGTGCAGATTTCTCCTGCTGCACAATTCTATCATGAGGTAGGTGTATTTCTTGCCCATACCTTACAGCACAAGACTGCCATCCCAGTTTTCACTGGAGTTTTCTCTCTCACTTGATCAGTGACTCCTGAGCTAACTAAGGCCTCACAGGGACAGTCCTTGTGAAGAGCTTGTTTTTGCTTCTGCAGAGAGCAATGGACAACCTGTCAGATCTGAGCACTGAAGTCCATGCTGGGCACTTCACTCGAAATTCATATTTAACGAAGGCCCATCCACCCACGAGCATCTATCATTCCCAAGTGACCCCACAAAAGCAGTGACAAATCAAGAACAAAACCACCCTGAGCAACCAGCTGGGCTTAGCCCTAGACAGGACCCCTGCTCCCTGCCCCTGGCCCATCAGCTGGGGGGCACCCTCAATTCAAATCTGCGCATCAACCACATTTTGAATTACAACAGGCCACCGGTCACTTGAAAGTAGCCAAAACTCGAAATCTCAACTCCTCACATGACAAGGGTCTGCTGTGTGTAACATCGAGGTACTTGGCTGGTGCCTGTACGACTCCGCAGCCCTAGCAATGTCCCAGGCGTGCTCGTAACTCCCCTCAGCGCCGCGGGCTGCCCCCTCAGCAGGGGAGCCAGCCTCGGCGTCCGGGTGCTTAGGTGCATGTGAGCTGGTCTCTCCCACTGTCGAGCAAGCTGGGGGTGTCTGCCCTAGCCCCTTGGAGGCTCACCCAAGGGGGTGATTCTGACTGAGGGGATGGTGGGCAGATGGGTCTGTGGTTTGGCCAAGATCAAAGGTGACTTGATCAGCCCCTGGGCCAGCAAACTTTTTCTGTAAAGGGCTAGATAAATATTTTCAGCTCCACGATCTCCGTTGAAATAATTCACCTCTACTATTGTGGCGTGAAAGCAGCCATCGATATATATAAACAAAGAGGCATGGCTGTGTTCCGATAAAAGGGTTTTTTGTTTTATTTTTACAAAAACATGTAGTGGGTTCTGTTTGGCCCAAGGAACCATGGTCTACCAACCCTGCATTAGCCCAATTTAGGGTCTCTAAACTGGGTTCCTCAGAACCTGGGGGTGTTGAGGTGCTCCAAGGGCTCTGTAAATGTCTGACTCTAATTTCAATTTGCCTTAGCTATTTAGGAAGCTGTAAAAAATGTACCCGCTCATGTGTATTAAGCATTTTAACATGCAGGAGGTCAGTGACTTAACGGGCTGTCGGTGAACTGCTTTGTTATGAATCTTCTATTGACACCTCTATGCACATGTCTGGGACATATGGCAAAATGGTTAAAAGCCTGGGCAGCCAGCCAGCTACAGCTTGAGCTCCTGCGCTGCCACTTACTAGCTGTGTGACTGGGCAATTGCTTACTTCTCTAAACCAGCATGGGCACCGCTGGCCGTTGTGCAGCAGCAGCCTCCTGGAAGCCGCCTGAGAAGCCCCTTTAACTGGATGGTGGGAAGAGGGAGCAGTCACAGTGGAGGGACCAGGGCAATCTCAGACCCACTCAGGGACTCAGTCCAGAGCCATTTACCAAAGTTCTGAAGACATTTCAGTATTTTAAGCACCAGTTTGGCCCTACTGGTGCTTACCAGTTGAATATCATTATAACGCCAGATCCATCTTGGATTTGAACTTCTTAGTAGTTTTGATTTATTCTGGCATTTTCTGCTACACCCCCACCATTCTGATAGGGCTCTCAGGAAGGGGAGGGGATGTCTTGCAATGATCTTAGCAGTCTCAGGGCTTACTTATATCAGAGCTTCTGTTTTTCTACTAAGTGGCAGTTTCCAGTGGGTCTGGGACTTTGTTGGCAAGCATTTCCTGGGACAAGTCCTGCAAGACCTGTTGGGCTGCGATGCTTTTGGCTGCAGGGGTCCGGGCTGCCAGGAGCTGCGGTGTTTGGGCCCAGTGCTGCAGAGCACGTGGGGTCTGAGACTTTAGTGCCCGCCTGGCTTTTTAATTTGCCTGGCAAATGCTCCCCCTCAGCCCTCGAAACAATCAGGTGTGTCTGGCTGCTGCCTAAACCTGCCCTCAGAACTTCTGACCTTTTATTCCAGTCTCTGAAAGGTTTCCCCCCACCCCCCACAGGCCTGAGATGCTCATTTATGGCTTCAGTAATAGAATTTGGACCCTCCTGTCTCTCATTGCCCAGGCCTGTCTGTGCCTATTAATGGTGGCTCCAGTGTGATCCAGGCTTTTACTGCACCTTATCTTTGGCTTCCTGAGAGACCTGGAAGAATCAGCAGCATTTATCACTAGGGCCCGGGGGCAGAACTTCGCAGCTCCCAGAATCCCTGGGTTTATCTTAATTAGGCGACATCTGGTCTGCTTTCACAGGGCACACTGTCCACTCTGATCGCACAAGCTACCCACTATTTTATGGGCTACCAACTGGCTCTGGGAGCCCTGGGGGCTCATTCACGGGGGTGATTCTGACTGAGGGGATGGTGGGCAGATGGGTCTGTGGTTCGGCCAAGATCAAAGGTGACTTGGGTTGAGCTCTCTGACTTCCTCCTCATTTCCCCTTAGGTCTCATACTATCTCTGGCTGGTTTGGAGCATGCGTAGAGGAAGGAGCTCAAAACCAGGCCCTCTGCTTTGAAAGCCTCCTCTGTTGCCCCAAAAGATTGTGGCTGTGGATGAAAAGGACCTTGTGCAGAGACATCCTCAGCACCTGCCCTTCCCCGATACGGCAGTCAGTGCTGGGCATCTGCCCCGGCACTCCGCACAGCCTTGCCCTTCCGCCCCAGCACCCGCCTCTAGGCGCTGATGGCAAAAGCCCAGCCAAGCACTTCACTTCTGGCTGAACTATTATTGCTCATTTTGAGAACCACCTTTGTGTTCTCACTTTTTTCTCCTTCCTGGATGGTCCTTCTGCCCTACCTGCACTGCCCAGAACCTGTGCATCCTCAAAAGGACAAAGGTCAGGGCCTGGATGGCCCTTTACCCCCCACTCCCACACACACCTCCAGGCTCCTGCCCACTTTGACAGTACCTTTGGCTTTCTTCACAAAGCACTTGATCTCAGGTAGGAGTCCCCCAGGAACTGGGCAATCAGCCCCCACCCATAGAGATGTCTGTTCACACCCCTAGGTCTTCCCAAGGGACCAGCCATTGGTGCCCACCTTCCCTCCAGTGAGAACCGGGCTGGTCAGCAAAGGAGGAGGCCGACTCATCAAGCAGTGAGAATTCTACCCCGGAAGTGGTGATGGCACTTCTGCAAGGGTGCAGAACTCATGGGTGTCCCTTGCATGCATCCCAGTGATGGAGAGCTCATTACTTCCACTCACAATTTCATAGCTGTAGAAGCTTCTAGTGCACATTTCCGCTCCTTTCTTCTCTAACTGGCCACGGCCACAGACCAGACCTCTCACACCCCCCACGTCATCTCAGACAGGCCTTCCTTCCCTCAGGCTCAGCCCAGACAACCTCCTGCTTCACCCACTGAGCTCTAGCCCCCTGGGCCCACAACAGTAAACCCCGATACTCCACCTTTCCCCTCACTGGCAGGGCTGCTCAGTGACACAGCAGGATGCAATAATTGAGGGAGTGAGGGTTGAGGTGAGAGGCTTCGCAGGCAGGAACTGAACTTTGGCTACAAGCAAAAGCAATGGAAGCACAGAGCAGGCTGCCACTAAAGCTGCTCCCCCAGAAGTGCCTGCAGTGCCCCCTGCTGGCTGGACCGGAGTTTGCATGCAGGTTTAATTCACTCAATCCTTTCACCGACACCCCCTACCTGGCAGCAGCTGACCCCTGATGAGACAGATTAGAGGATCACAGGAAGCAAATGGGTCATCTTGTCCAGTGCTTTCCAAACGTGTAAAATTATAGGTAGGGTTGCTGTGGATGATTGTGCATTTTGCCCAGTTGACAAAGGCCTCTGGGCCTAGGAGCCAGTGGGGGCTGACATCCCACTCATATCCTGCTGGGCAAGTTGTGTGCCCAGAGTGGGTACAGCCAGCCCAGAGGAAGGGCCTTCCCTGCATGATTCACTTGAGAGACAGCATCCTTGTGTAATCCTCACAAAGGTGCTGTGTAGACCAGCAGCGGCCCTAGCATAGAATGCTTCCTTCAAAGAAGACAATCTTACAAAATCAAGCTTCTTTAGCTAAAGGAGAGTTTGAAAACCACCTAAAAGATGGGGAAACTGAGGCCCATGAAGGGGAGGGACTTGGTCAAAGTCATGCATTTTATGCCAGGACAGAGCATAGAGGTGAGATCCCCTCTCTCTCAACGCAGTGCTCTTCGCACTACACGGGGCTGGATTCCACCCCGGGGCCCTTTGCAGGCATCCTGGCTCCTTGGACCCTCCCATGCCCAGTGCCATTTACTTCCCCCTGAAGTCCAGCCACAGTCTTACTTTCCTAGCCAGCATTGTGGCACAGAGCTGGGCCAGAACGAGAGCTGGTGAGAATGCCAGCCCAGTCCGCATGACTGCCCACTAGTACCTCACTCAGAGGGATGAGGGCAGACATGCAGCAAGGCAGTGTGGTAAGGGACTAGAGGGGCAGTCCACTGGATGACGTGTCGAAGTGTGACAGGGAGCTGTGCCTGGGGCACTGAGGGTCGGTGAGGCTGGCAGCTCGGCTACTGTGCAGCTGGGGTCTGCTTCACAGGTGCAGTCCGCCGGGGTGTCTGTGCCACACCGTAAGGCACGTGGGCAGCCACTGTGCCCATCTCCTGAGCCCCAGCCACATGGAACATCTGGTCATCAAAGAAGATGTGTGGGCGGATCTTCTCAAGCAGGGGGCCCTTGGGCGCTCCCGCAAGGAATAGGGCTTCATCTGTCTCCAGGCCCCAGCTGCGCAGGGTCTTGAGAGCCCGGGCCCCAGAACTGGCTGCGCTGCGTGCCGTCACCAAGTAGGTGCGGATTGGGCACTCCAGCCGCAGGCCCTTGGAGTAGAATTTCTTCTGCAGTCTACCCAGAGCCTCCAGAAAGCCCTTTAAAGGTCCCTATGAGAAGGCAAGGGAAGACTGTGAGCGCACCCCTCTTGCAAACATTTGCTCCCTCTCCAGCTGGGCTCCTCCCTAAAGCACTCATGTCTTGATGCTCCGCGTGGGAAAGCATCTCAAGGTCCCCACATCTCTCGGCCCTGCTCTGCCTGCGGAGGCCACTGTGTGCATCAACGGGACAGTCTGTGTCAGAATAACCACACCAGGACAGCTGTTACTCTGTGTGTCCTTCTCTGTGCCCCCCCGGGGAAAATGGGTGTTGGTCCTGCAGCTCAGTAAGTGTGACCTTCTGTGTTCCCCAGCAGCGAGGACATTAAAAATATCCTCCAGGCAGAATGGATTCCAGCTGTGAACGACATGGACAGACAGACCAGGGTGTAACTGGCTCAGGGTGTCATGCTCTGGTTCTCTGGGGTCAGGGAAAGGATTTACTCTCTACAATGCTGGGAACAATGAAGGTTAATGAGGACATGTGAATAAATAACCAGATGATGGTAAAAAAAAAAAAAAAAGAAAAGAAAAGAAAGCTACAACAGCAGCTAGAAATAAGGAGAGGTGGGCTCCCAGTCTTGGAGACCCTCACCTGCTGGGAGACTGGGGAAAGCAATGATCTCCCGGGCTCTGCCTACCACGTAGTGGGAACACAGTCCTGCCCTGATTCCCAACGGTGTTAGAGGGAATTAATGAGAATGGGAGTGAAATGAATGTTCAGGGCCTCGACTGGAGCCTGCTAAAGTCTTGGTGAGAGGGGATCTGGGATGATGGAGATTTTTGTTAAAATCGCAAATATAGGAGCTCCCAGGAGGCCTGGAGAATTTCATCAGTTCCAACCCCAAGGAACTGTAACCAGGAACTAGGGCGTATTCTGCTCACAGGCAGACTTCTGAGCAGTATGATGTTGCATGGGGGTCCCTGAGCCCCTTGCCAAGGGATGGATGGCAGGAGGTAGTTAGGGCTGGTTGGCCCAGAGCAGAGGGGCTGCCCCAGACCCCACGCCCACCTGGATCTCCCTTCACAGGCGAGGAGCACCAGTCCACCTTTCCCTTTCCTCCGGTGAGGGAAGTGGGGGCTTCTTGAGAGGCAGGGAGCCCACTCAGAGGAGCAGGGGAAACTGAGAGAGAGGGTGAGGGTTCCAGAGAAAGGGCGAGGCTTTCAGAGGGCGAGGAGGACTTCAGAGAAGGGACGGAGGCCCTGACCAGTATGGCTTAGTTGGCTGGGCGTGTCCCACAAAGCAAAAGGTTGCTGGTTTGACTCCTGGTCAGGGCACATGCAGGTTTGGTCCTCAGACAGGGTTTGTACAAGAGGCAACCAATTGATGTTTCTCTCCCTCTCTTTCTCCCTCCCTCTAAAATTAAATAAATAAAATCTTTAAAAAGAGAGAGAAGGGATGGAGACCTCAGCGAGGAGCTGCAAAGGAGAGGTGGGGGCTTCAGAGAGGGGCTTCGAGAGAAGATGGGGCCTTCAGAGAGAGAGTGGGACTGCATTGAGGGGGGCAGGGGCTTGAGGAAGGGGTAGAAGCTCACTGAGGGGAGCTGGGGGTCAAGTGAGAGGGATGAAGACTGAAGGCTTGGTGAGGGGACCCGCCTAGATCCTGGGCCGAGCTCTGAGTTTGGTACTGGGCTGGAGGTTCCAGCCAAGGGCAGGCTCTGGGGAGCCGCCCTGCTCCACTCAGGGGTTCTGGGGCTTGTGCAGAGCACCTGGGCCAAGGGTTTGTTCTCATGGGCCTTCTCGTGCTCAAA
>PVKM010044486.1:0-12220 GCA_004027735.1 Carollia perspicillata | reverse complement strand
ATGATATATTTCACCTTGGAAATAATTTGTTTAAATTTTATCATTTGGGGATTCCTTCAGGTGCTGTGACAGGGTGAGCATGAACACCTTCCCACTGTAATCGAACATATAGGCTAGAAAATACAACTCTGAGCAGAAACACACACACACAGACACACAGTAGCTCTAACAATGTCTGATTTTCATGCTAATTCAGGTGTTTGAGTTTGCTGGGACAGTAGGGAACTGGGGTATATTCAGCATAGCTCTTCCACTGTTGGTGAGACGGACCGTCCTTCGGAGCCCTTCGGAAAAAAAAAAAATCTTCATTTGTGTTCCCAAGGAGTGCTCAGCTACCAGAGAGCAAATTACTTCAGCTCAGCGTCACACTTATTCATGACTTTCCGGTTAGAACATAAAGCAAAAATGGCCACAGAGGATGCTATTTCACTGCCCATAAGAAACTCCTCTGTGTTTCGGAGGGTTCTATTTTTCCCTTGGCGCGTTTCAGGCGCCCTTCACCACTTAGCCGGCTTTCCGCTGCTCATTCCCAGGGCCGGCCATTCCCCTCTTTCCCGCACTCATTACTGAGGTTACCGCTGGTAATAGCGGTCAGATTAATACAAAAGTCTCACGTGTGCGATAGAACGAATGAGATAGACTCACACAGTCTGAGGGTCACGCTGTCCCAGAACCGGTGGTGTGATTGATAGTTCCTCCCTAACGTGTGATATCTGTATTTGCAGAAGGAACACTCTTCAGTTTCTATTGGATCAAGCCCTCCTGTCAAGGAGACTCAGATGACATCTCACAGCTCATGCAAAATTTTACATTCTCCCAAGGAATAGCATTGCATAGTTGATATATTCTTTCTGTAGCGTTAACCTAAAGCCAAGTGAATTAATAATGGTTCATTTTATACCATGTGTAGATGAGCTTGTACACAGAAACGGCGGGCAGATGATGGGTCCCTGCTAAGCCTGTTAAGCAGCACCCACCACGGATGAGCGATGCTCTTTACCAAACCAAGAGCAGCCCTGCTCGAATCGGAGCTGGGGCTGTGTTTACAGATCAGATGAAACAGGGAGAAACGTACTGTAAGGGAACGGAAGTCATTCACACACACACGCACACACACACTCACCCTTCTCTTCCCTCTTTATCCACATTGATATTGTCTTTCCACGCACACTGGACACGGTCGCTGGGTGGGAGGGTGGCCCCCTGTCCCAAACAGGCCTTCTGACTTGTTTATGTGGAGATGGAGAAAAAAATGTGCAGGTCCTCTCTGGGGATGGAAAACATAAGATATAAAATTGGATCCTTCTCTGTGTTTCCAACCCGGTTACCTGAGCCAGGAAGCTGTGAGAAACAGTGAAAGCCACTAACAAAAAGCCGAGAGAAGCAACAGGTCAGTTTCTGGCAGCATCCGAGTTGCTGGATCTCCTCATTCTCAAGGATTAGCTGTGCCGTTTCCTTCACACGCTTTGTGAGCTACACTGCGAAATTATATGAGCTAATAAATTTCCCTTTGTCAAGCACGCTAGATAGAGACCAATTACTCACACACAAAAAAGAGGAGGTTTTGCACCAAACAAAACAGTGGGACTGGAGGAGACTGGATGGAACTGGGAGCTGAAGAAATAGCACTGGTTTTGCCCTGATGCTAAAGGATCAGCTAGACCAGACGGCCCATAGTGAGAAATAGAGTAGAGAGAAAGGATCGTGTGAGGGTTTGCGTTACTCTGACCGATACTCCCCTCCCTTTGGGGGTAAGCTATAGATCTTACCCCATAGTTGCAGCCAGTGGAATGTGAGTGGATATGTTCTGACCCAGGATTTTGAGTCGCCCTCTTTCGGTCCTTGGATCCACCCATAATGAGAAGGTTATGTTTTATTTATCCTACTGGCCCATGACTGATATGAAAACAAGTGAACCCAAACTGAACTCAGCCTACAAGCTGAAGCAACGCCACCCCAACCAATACACAGGCCATTAGTGAGAAAAATAAATATAGGCTGTTGCAAGCTACTGAGCTTGGAGCCGGTTGGTTACACAACACTTATTTTGGTAATAGCCGCCTGATGAACATGAGTAATGAGGCATTGGAATTAAAGGTGAAGCAAGTACAAGAATGAGTAGGGAGACAACAGAAGGTGAAATGGAGGAGAAGGCGAACGGCGGGGGAAACAAGAAAGAATTGCAAATAAAAAAAAATCGAATGAGGCTGGTTGAAATATGACACGTAGTAGCGAGGAAGGAAAGAAGTACGCTGAGCTGAAATGCGCAGGAAACAGAAGAAGCAGGCGGATTACACGGTACAGCCCCCGAGACGGCGTGGGAAGGGTAGCAGAGACGGCGGGTTCCGAGGAACAGAGAGGAGAGTGGCAGGCAGAGAGGACAGTGCCCTTAGGGACAGCACTTGAGAAGCAGCACGGACTAAGTGCAGACGTGCTGGGGTCTGGGCAGCATATGGCACAGGGAGAGCAGCGTAGGGAAGGGACAGATGGGGGCAGATGAGCATCAGGTGATTTTATTGCAGTTACCTAATTATTTTTTTACTTGTTAGGATTTTGTCTGATAAAATTATCTTCAAATCACACCTACAGTGAATATCCTGAGGGTTTTCAGAAAATGTCCGACTCAAACACCGTAGGCTAAATAATAACAGAATGTGTAGACTTTTTTGAGAACACTCAAGACATTGGTTTAATAATTATGCAAACTCAAATTAAAATTTCAACGCCCTGGTTGATGTGGCTCAGTGGATCGAGTGCAGGCCTGTGAACCCAAGAGTCGCCAGTTCGATTCCCAGTCTAGGGCACAGGCCTGGGTTGCAGGCCAGGTCCCGAGTCGAGGTCACACAAGAGGCAACCACACACTGATGTTTCTCGCCCTCTCTTTCTCCCTCCCTTCCCCTCTCTAAAAATAAATACATAAAATCATCTTTAAAATTTTCAACATTTCTGCTTGCAAATGAGATTTTTCTCTACTGAAGGTATATTCCTATTAAAAGGAAAAAAATGTAAGGAATGAAAGAAGGAAGGGGAAGAAACCAGGTACATACTAGTTTATGATTAAAGAGACCCAGAGTGATTCATAAACCCTGTGACTCAAAGTCACTTTCATATTGACGGGAAAGGCTAAGTCGGACTGAAGTCTTGATTTATTAGGCTCATCTCTGCAAACAGAGTAGAGAAGTGAAGCTAATAACAGTTCTCCTCCTTGTTGCCTTAATAAGAAAATCTCATGTACTCAGTCCTGACGGAACTACTCCGAGAAAAGGCATCGGCGAAAAGCTCCTCCCATTTGGATGGGCAAGTATCTGTCCACGGAGGTTCGCCATGGCTGTGATTTTCGACCAGGACACAAAACCCGACTCTTGGAACACCTGTGACAGTCACTCCGCGTGCACCAGGCTCTAACTGAAGTTTGACGATCTTGCCTTTCGTGGTATCAGAAGTCTGGGACCTACACTAACAACGTCACACTGTATGTTACAGCTGTCAGAAAGGGAGCGTGCCCCGAGCTAGAAGAATCTATTAGGGTAACTGTAGGGAAAGAGCTATTTTGGTCCATGAACCTACTTCCAAGGAGACTTTTCTCATGGAAATCTCTTCAGAAGCACTTCGTGTCAAGAGACTATGTAGACGTAAATGGTTTAAGAGAACTGAAAGAGAATATAAATTATGTGTTTGCTTTAAAATTACATTCCATATCAATCATATTTCCTGATTCTCTAGGAAAATGATTGAATATTTTGAACATATTAAGGTGTTTTATATTAAAGGGTTTAATACGAGGACACCATAAGGATGATTTTTTTCTCTACTTAATTTGATAGATACTGCATTAAAATTTTTTTCAAAATATCTCGGGAGTAAAACTCAAAAGAAGATTTAGTGTGGAGCATCTATTTGAATACAGGATATTTTCCCTTGAAAACTGTATAAATCGAAGCTTTGTTTTCTTAAAAGCGTATGTATTTTAGAAGAAAATGGCATAGCCACCGATGTGCCTAACACTAAAATGGAATATTTCATCGCCATACACCCGCCCGGTATAGTATGGTTGGCAGATACTAGCCACAAGTAATTAAACTTGATTGCATGGAACTCAGGCAGCATTTAGAGCATTAATATTTGACTTGGTAATGAAAACAAATCAGGAGACATTCAAACTCAGTTTCGTATAATAACTGATGCTTAGTAGGTACACAATAAATAGTGATCCTGGAAGTAAAAAATCACCACCAGGTGATATCTCAAGTGGAGACATAACCAACTGATGTATTCGTGAAGATAATAAAAACCCAAAGCAGAAAAAATCAACCCTAAGTCAAACTGTGATAGGGAAATAGAAAATTTTAGCCAATTTCCATTCTGTTTGAAATAATACAAATACCTCATTGGTTTAAGTAAAAAAAAAAAAACACAGCACCTCTCTAATTAAAATGCAAAATCTTGAAGTAATTGTTTAAACGATTATTGAAATGTTTTTGCTTTAATGCCCACAACAATTCCTATTAGCAAGCATTTGACAGCGATGACTAATTGTAGCTACTTTGTGTATGTAAAGCAGGCGGTCCCCGCATGAGCCAAAATTTGATCTCTGTCAGAATGCAAATGCGTTGGGGCATTTCTACGGGGTCAGCAGGTATTTAATTCTGAGGGGATTAAAGTGCCTACAGTGAAAACAGTCCTAAAGTGGAAGTGATCCTGATATCTATAAGCTTCAGAAAACAGTCATTAAGGTGTGGGCGAGACGTTCTCTGTGCAGCCTGTTGTGTTGGTGTGCACTCGAGTCCCCAAGACAGAGACACTTAACGGTGCAAACTAAATGGAATCATTGGCTTCTTTTCCCCTAGTGATATCTGATGTGTCAGGTCTATGAAACAGCGTATTGTGTGAGCAACACTGAGAATACAGCACCATCGGGGTGCCAGGGGCACTCATGTGAGTCAGTCCTGGGGCCACCGATGTCAACGGCTGTTGAGACAGCGAAATACTCGGTGCTCCCAGAAGTATTAGATGCCTAGTGCCCTGGGGCGTAGAGCAGAGCATAGTAGGAGTGCATATCACCACATGGTTGAAAACCTGGAAAACCTTAGCAGACGGCGGGCACGTGAGGGCTTGTTTCTGCGCATTTCCGAGACATTCTAAGGACAGGTAGATACGAGTGGGAGGGACCGTAAAGTCGGGTGCATCAATGACTTGATCAGCCTGAGATTTTACACTGTTTCTAAGCTAACAAGCTGGTCATTGTGTTCCTTTCACCAGGAGAGATGGCTAGTACTATCCCCAAGCTTACTTGGTCCTTTGAGCTGGGATGGCTATAGTAAGTATTATCCAAACCAAGACACCTTTGAGGGTAAAAAGGATGATACTACACTTATGCTCAGAGAAGTGTAAATCAGGTGGGATATTCCTTGGAAATCTGCTGAGCATGTTTGCCCTACATATACCTTATACTAAAGAAACAGAAACTCTCTAGCCCCGCATCCTCCTATGTATGTTTTGTGAGCCTTGTAACGGGTTCATGTGGATTATGTGCGTATCTTGGAGCCCATTACTGTGGCTGAGGGAACGGACTGTTGTGACGGGATAATCTACTTCCCTCTCGTCTCCTTTTCTAACTCTGTGTGCCTCCCACAGCATCTGACACCCTCCTCATCGAGACCCACCGCCCCTTCCTTCCACGTTGCTAAACCCTGTCCCTGCCTCTGTCTCTGACGGTAGGATCTCATCCTGGAGAAGAACATTCATAATGCACACCCCCTCAGGGAATAATATCAGTTAATCTTAGAAAAGACCTTCCTGACAGCAGTGAGTGTAAACAGGATTAAGGTGTCAGAAATCTCCATTCTGACACACACACACACACACACACACACACACACACACACATGCATTTGTATTGGGTCTCTTGAGTTCAGACCTTAGTTCAGATCGTTTTATCGGGCTGATTTGTTTGTGTGGATGCAGCCAAAAACAAGCATCGATTCGCAAATGATTTACTTTCTGTAAGTCAATGTAATGGACTAAATATACCCACGAACTGAAATGGAGCTTGGTAACATTACCGTTTTGTTTAAGATAAATGAGAGTGGTGGTCATAATAATGTATCAGTTGCTACGTTCATCCAAAGTAGTAATCAGGTCACTGAAACCATGTTTTCTATACATTGTACACAGTTTTGCTGTTCTTAGCCTTATGATTACACCAAAGTTTTCTTGCTCAAAATGCAGAGGGCCACCTTCCCGCTACCAAAGAAGGAAAGATTTGTGCCAGCTAAATTGGAGATAAGTCAACCAATCACAACCTGAGCATTGTAAGAGTCCATTATTACAAGAAAATATCTATCAATACCATGGCAAAATACTTTATTTACTTTCAAGATATTCTTTAAGATCTCTGTCCGTCGAAATAAATATCCTATGAACCCAAGTTAGGAAGTGGTCTTTGATAGAACAGTGTGTCAAGGACTGATGTGAATTCTTTACGTGACTGGCGGAATTCACAAGTGAAGTCATCTGGTCCCGGCTGCTTGGTGTATGTATGTGTATGTGTGTGAAACGGTTTTGATTATTTTAACTCAAAAATTTTACTTTCTATAGGTCCGTGTTATTTAAAAACTTTGGGGGGAGGGCGTAAACTTCAGTCTGTGCCTTCCTAGGACGTTGCCCAGTTCCTCTAGATTGTCTACTTTGTTGGCATATGGTTTGCCGTTGGTATTCCTTGAATTTTTAAAATATTTCTGTTAGGTTGCCAGTAATAGTCATTCTTCCGTTCTAGATTTAGTGATTGTAGCTTTCTTTTTCATTTGGTCAGTCTGGCAAAAGGCTTGTCAAGTTTGTGGATCTTTCTAAAAAACTAATTTTTGGTTTTGTTGATTTTGTCTACTGTTCTTCTATTCCTTATTTATTTCTTCTTAACATTGATTATCTTCCTCTGCTTGCTTTGGGCTTAGTTTGCTCTTTTTTGTACGTATAGTTCCTCGGGATGGAAAGCGAAGTTACTGATTTGAAGTCTGGCTGAGAGGCATCACTGTGCCATTGCTAGAAGCTGTTTTGCTGTTGTTCCTGTTGTATTTAATTACACAGAAGAGAAACGCCTCCTCCCTCCACCAGCATATGCATTGGAGCCTCACAGAAGCCTGTAACCTTTTTCAAGTGATGTGGGTTTATTATCCTTGAAAGAGCAAAATCATTAAAGTAAAGATGTTGGGGGCTTAAATGAAGCTTTTGTGAAATACAAGAGCTCATCTCGGGAGTAAGAAGGAAACAGAAATTTGCAAGCAGAAGCTAGGTTGCAACTCAAAGGTTTCTCCTTAATGAAAGGGCGTTTTTATAGCATCACGTACAGGGCGTTTCCATGATGAGGATGCGGGCAGTGACATGCTTCTCACCGTAGAGTAACAACCGGGGCCCCTCTCCAGCGTGCAAAGAATGGATCAGATAATGGGGATCAGAAAGTCTCAAGCCAGAGTAGGCAAGGTCAGATATGAGTCTGAAAACTAAGTAACCTGGGACCCACGTGATGATCAGAGAAGCAGATACTGTAGGCAACAGTTCAACTTGCAAGTCAAGTGGGCTGTAGCAGAAAGAGAGATTCCCCTGGGACGGAGGGCTGGGGGAACAGACGCGGGCATTGCAAATGGGGCTGAGACGAGTTGGGCCAAGGGCTGGGGACTTCTTTAGGTTTGCACATTTAGGCAGGGGACATCTGCAGGCTCACGGAGAGGGGTTAAGTGATGGGAGTGAGGGGAAGACTCGAATCTGAACATGAACAGATAGCATCTTAAAAACAAAATAAAATACTGTGGAATTGTGCACCTGAAAGCTGTCTAAGTGTGTTAGCCAGTGTCACCCCAAGAAGTTCAATAACAAGAAAAAAAGATAAAACATATCAAAAGCCCTAGCAAGGTGGTAGCTTCCCACAGCCTGAAGCAGAACAAAGTGGGGACATGCAAAGCTGGCTAGCCGAGCATCCATGCGCATGTGGAGATACAGCCACCGTCCTCTGGAAGAGAGGAGACCTCTGGGCCAGGGCCAGGGCGGGGAGGGTGAGCTCCCGACCTCCAGGCTGCAGGAGGAGAGTCGTCGCCCTGTCCAGGGTGCTAACAGCGGTCTCCCCCTCCTTCCCTGGGTCTGCCCTCTCCCTTTCCATTTCCAGCCCTGTGTGTGCGACACTCAGATGGCTCCCCAGGCGAAATGCCCTGAGGAGCCTTTACGGTCTGTAAGGAAAAGCCAGCTCCACACCACCTTCCCCTTCAGCTGCCGTCCGCCTGAGCTCTGGGTCACTCTCTGTCTCCTTTGAAGCGACTCTGTCCTGGTCACTGCTGCCTGCCCACATCTCCCTCCACAGCACTGGTCACAGAGGCAGTGCCCTGCAGGAAGTCACCCATGATGGATGGCTTGTCGGTTCAATGCACCTGTGGACGGGCTCGAGCAGGTCTCTTACCCAAGACAGGGCAGATTATTACTCCAAAAAGAAAATAATTAAGTGTAGTCATGAATGGTGGGATTCTACTGAAAAGATATATATATATATCTTTTATACAAATATAAAATATATATATATTTGTATAAATATTTATATATTTGTATAAATATACATATTTGTATATATATATTTGTATAAATATATATATATGTGTGTGTGCTCTTGTCCATACTCTTGTCCATAGAATAGAATGGTCCTCTTCTGGGGAGGAACATTCTTCTCTACCCACCTGCCACTGCCAGCAGATGCCACGGCCAGATGGCCGAGGACTTGGACTTGTTAACTTGCACTCACGTGGTTATATTTCTTTAAAAGTGTTCTAGAGTCAGTCCCTCGTCCTGTTTCCCTCAGTAACGAGTAGGCGGTTAAATACTCCATGCTATTGTTTAAAGGAAGAGTGCACTTCGATGACAAAGGAAAAGATAAATGATTAGCTTTCTGATGCTTGGGTGTAATTAAAGCAACTCAGTCCAAGCCTTCAAACCTTAACTCCTGTGGCTGACCTTGCTAAATCAAATTTATTAAGAAATAGCAAGCATCGATTCCTGACGATCTCAACAAGATGTTTTTATTTGCTGCATTCTCTGGTACAAAAAGTAGAAAAAAAGTTTAAAGCTGACATGGACGGGAACACTTGGGAAAGACAATGTTAAGGTTATTACGTAAAAAGAGAGGTTTCAGCGACGGTAAGAATAAATGCTGCAACAGAAACCCCAATAAGGCTCCTTTCCCAGCGTGTCTTTTACTTTGCCTGCATGCCTGTTGCCTAAGACACATCGAAGTAACACTTTGAGAGAACCTGTCGGTAAAGAAGAGACACGAGCACAGCAATTAGAGATGGCCTCTCATTGTGAAGAAACAGCCTTATTAAAGAAACGGCCGGGAGAAAGAAAGAGTTGGGTGTTGCCATTACACTCGATGCCAAAGGCACTGCAGTCTGCCATAGGGAAGGGGGTCCGGGGCTCAGATCCGCGGTGCCTGCCACCCACAGGGCCTTTGGTCTGTTGAAGTGCCCACACTGCCTTAACCCTGAGTCGGGGGCAAAGGGGGGACTTAAAAAGCAGGCCGCCACTCGCCACTTAGCACATGCCACACGTCCCCAATATGTTTCCAGTCACACAGCAGCCTGAAAACCAGGACTGGCTTTTTCCTTCCCAAATAATGCAGTTCCGTGTTAAGGGACTAGTACACATGTGACGTAAACACATTTCTCTTGGGATCCATGAAGCTCAACACATTTCAAGAATGATCAATTTTAAAAGATTCCTATCTAGACATGCCAGTCAAAATGCTGAAAGCTAAGGACAAAAGAAAGACTTAAAGGCAACCAGAGAAAAAGAACTTGTCGTGTGCAAGGGAAATGCCCATGAGACGAATCACTGATTCCTCATCAGGAACACCAGAGGCCAGGAGGCCGTGGGACGACCTCGTCACGGCCTTGGAAGAGACACCGGTCAAGAATCCCACATGCAGAATTTTGTGGCTCGTGTGTTTCTCACTGTGAGTGACTAATCAAAGTCACTTAATCTGAACATTCATGGTCCTGAAAATTCTCAGTGTTTCACGGAAAGAAAAGAAAGTTTGGCTATGATTGAATACTATACACTTAAACACACAGTGTTATTTCCTTCTTACAAAAACTTTTAAATGAATTTTTGAGTGCAGTTTAACCAAAAACACATAGCTGAGGTCTCATGAAGCTTCTAAGATTCTAAATTCTATTCCTTCATGTGAGAAAAAAGTAAAGTAAAATTCTCATTTAAAGGAAGCTCTTCAGACTTCTATTACATCCCATTAATATAAATCTGTGGAATATAATAGCAAAACTACTATACTATTAAATAATTTATGTCTATGAAAAGATGAATAATCACAAACTAAGAAAACTCACATACTACCTTAAAAACTAAGTCAGTTAACATGTTCGGGTCGTATTCTCATTTCTTTCTGCAATAACTAGCCTCACCAGGATATCCTCTACAACAGAGCAAACTTTGAAGTCCACAAAATTTGATTCGACGTTGGCATATCAACCTGACTTCAAAGGGATTGACGCTGCTCAAGAATTTCACCAAGTTCCAGACAGACGCTTCCTGTGAAGTGTAACTTCAGAGGACCTGGTACCTGCAACCAAATGAGATACAACCGCGCGTCCAAACCAGGGGGTGGAAAGCTCGGCTCAGTTCACCCGGAGCGTCTCTTTTTCATTTCCTGTTTGGAAATGAAATAGCTGTGGCCATAGAAAAACTAAAAGCCCGCACTTCGATACTTGGGAGATAACACTTGGCTGAAGCACACATTTAATGCTAGGTAAGAAACATTGGCATAAACGTGTCTTTTCCTGCCTGTTCCTGTATACAGGACTGATCTAGAAATCTCATTTCTGCCTTGCCCACCAAGATGCATCTGAAAACAATTTATTTTCCATAATCAGGCATGTGGGTACTTGATTTCATTTAACACTTAAACCTGAGCTTGAAAATTGCTTTAATTACTTTCATTGTGTCTTACACTTTATCTTTTCTCATTCTAGCGGTCTACCCCCCCGTCCCACTCCATTATAGTGATGTTAATGTTTCCAAATACAGAAGTGTTACTTATCCTTGAATGTACATTCACATTGATTTCACAGTAAAGAATTTTTAAACAAAAACAAATAATAAAAATGTGATAGTAAATAAAGAACTGGTTAAATACTGTATTCCCCATTTCCCTAAGCTAATAATGTATCCTGTAATTATATAAGTATTGCGGTTTATTTAGACATATATTTTTCTCTATACATTATAAGTCATAGCATCCGTGTGAAAGAAAATGTAGGACAATACTTATATAATTTTTTTATTTTTAGTTTATGATGGAAAAACACTGTTTTTCTAAGGCCAGCCACAGTGACAGTCTCTGTACAAGGAAATGCCATTTTGGTTAATTCCAAAAACATGCTAGACTCTCAGCCCGACACTGACACCCTCTGATGGAGCTTTTAGTTTTCCGTGGTTTCCATAACATTGTATCCTAACACTTCAGGAACTCAAGGAGCTATTAATGTTAAATCACCTAAAGGGACTCCTTAGGAATTTCAGGGGAAAAAAGATGTCAACTAGATCCATCAAACTGGACGCACACATAGGCAATGACCTGAAATTAGCCTGGCTTTGAGCAATGGATGGTGACCATGGACATGTTGTCTGGGACCGCTCTTTGGGATGTTCCCTTGGCGAGAATTTAAGTTCATCTTCTTCAGTGGGCAGGTGCAAAGATGAACAAAAATTCAGTGCTATGAATAGGACAGTAGAAGTGTCAGAAGGGAAGTGATTATACATGCTCACCACTAATCTGATAAAACATATTAGTATTATGGAATATTTCTCACTAAAATAATGCTGAAGCCATATGGGTACAAAGGCATTGCAAGATGGAAACATCCAGTTTAGTCACACCCGTTAACTTTTAAAAGTGAAAAAAAAATCTAACTTCAAAATATAAGCTAATTAGGCAGCTGGTTGTTGAATGTCCGGGACTTTGTTGAAAATAAAAGAGAAGGGTGTTTTTGATTAAAAATGGCGGCAAAGTTTTGCCCTTCCTCCTATCAAGATGCCACCTACTTCCTTACTGCTCTTGGGCTGGAGCAACTGCTTGGTTACTGCTTGTAACCAACAGAACCTGCTGGAAGTGCCGCTTGTCACTTCGGAAGCTGCACCTGACGAGATCTGTGGTTTCCACTCACAACCCTCG
>PVKM010044485.1:0-12211 GCA_004027735.1 Carollia perspicillata | reverse complement strand
GCTAAACTAGAAGCAATCTGAAGAGGACTCAGTCGAAACTGCAGTGTTTATTTTCAGTGTCTGCCTTGCTTAAGTCTTCCTCGGCCATTCATTCATTCATCAGATGTTAAGAAGCCCTAGTGTGTGCCAGGCACCGTCCAGGCCCCAGGCTCCAACGTGAGAGCAGCAGTGCAGACAGTGAATAAATACAAGTGCAAACTAACACCCAGTATCTGGGATAAGTGCCCGGGAGGGAGAAACCTAACTGATTTGGAGAAGTGATATTGAAGCTGAAAATCAAAGGATAGGAAAGAGGACGGAAATGATGAGAGGAAGGTGGGGGAGGGTAGGGGAGCATTTGATGCACAGGAAGCTGCATTCCTGGGTGGGAGAGCGCTTAGAGCCGTGGAAACTGATGGAAGGCCAAAGGGACTGAAGGGAAGCAGTGGCCCCACAGTCACTGTGTAAAAGAATGTGTGTGACCTCGGGGACAGACAGACCTGAGTTTGAAACTGGGTCAGTCTGTCTCTCTGAGTTGTGAGGGACCAAGTAATATCATCCGTAAAGCCCTCAGCACAGGCCCTGGCATGTCGTGCAGATCATGGAAATTCAGTGCAAGGAGAATATCATTACCATCACCCAGGGCAGCTGGTGAGCTTATTGCTGTGCGGCAATGTGAGGACGCCCAGCGCTTGTCCTCTGGTAGATGGACTTTGGGGCCATAGGATAGACAAAGTGAAGGCATGCGAAGGCATGGCGCTGCCGTTATACGTGAGTTAGGATGCAGAAGAGACCAGAAGAGCAAGTCCTAGGCCTGATTCGGGTTAATCAATATCGCAGAGTGAACGTTCATCAACTTTGTCTGCTTCAAGCAGCACCTCCACACATGGCAGGTCGGCTTGCACTTTGTAGTTTATTAGTTCTGAGCACAAACTGCGCAACCAGACTGAGAAGCCTCGGGTCCCACCTCCTGTTCTTCGAATGCTGACCAAGTGGTACGTTTGAAGTCCGTCTTTTTCCTCAGGGAGCCTACTCCTGTGCCTACTAGTACAGAAAGACTGTCTCCTGAAACTGATAGGACTTACAGGGATTAGCTTTCCTAAAAGATGCATGTGCATTTCTCTCACTAATGTTATTGTAAACTGCATGCATATTCGAAGAAATTTGCCCAGTAGAATTGCAAGAGAAGTTAAAAATCTGTACCCAGAGCCCTCCCAGAAGTCAAAGACATCAATGTTTAGAGCATGTAGAGTTGGCTCTTTGCCACCCCAAACTCAGGAGCCGTGTGCTAGGATCAAGTGCTAAAGAGTTTCCTCATCGCCCCTACCCCACAGCCCAGGACATGCTGGGGAGATTCATCTGGAGCAGGTGGGTTGTGGACACATTTATAAAATTAGCCTGGGCCTGGTATTCCAGGGCAACAATTTGACTAGACTCGTATTTTACTCCATTTGTCTTTTTTAAAAAATTGATTTTAGAGAAGAGAGAAAAGGGGGGAGAGAGAAAGACATCAATTTGTTGTTCCACTTATTTATGCATTCATTGGTTAATTTTGGTATGTGTCCTGACCGGGCATCCAACCTGCCACCTGGGAGTATGGGGATGGTGCTCTAACCAACTGAGCTACCCAGGGCTTCTGCTTGTCTTTTTCACTGATATTGCCCCCCTAGTGATTCTTGATATTTAGTCACTGTCGTTGAGGGTACCATTTACATCATTAGTATTCATGCTTGGGAAGATGCAGCTTTTTCCAACCTGTCCTTCCAGAAGATGATAAAGCTTTTATTTTCTAAGAATTTTTGTCTAGAGGAAAAGCAATCACTGATGGGCTGACTGAGATTTGTAGCCAAAATGGCTGAACAAATGAGATGTGGGAATTCTGAACTGGCTTATCACTTCAAAATGCATAAACCAGGGAGTTCTGGGAGGGGAGGACGGGAAGGAGCAGGAGGAGAGCAGGAGCAGGCTGGAGACTCACCAGTCCTGCCAGGGGTGGCTTTGTTTGGCCCAGACTGTCTGTGGCACGCGAGGGCACACGCACATTCTCACGCAGCTCCACTCTCCCTTGCCTGCAAGCCCGCTGCCCCCGAACTCTTTTTAGAGTGCCAGGTCTGAGTGGGGCTGAAAGGGCCATCTGCAGAGCGGCTGCACGCTCATGGTCAGCTCTTTGTCGACGCTGCTTATTGGGGGTACGTTAGAACTCAGCCTCTTTGTCCCGCAAACAGCATACTTCTATTGGCTTTCCCCCCTAAATTGAACCACTCCTGTCCCTAATTGTGTCACTCCTGCTGTCACCTCCTAGCCATCAGAGCCCGTGGCATGGTTCTGATTGTGTTGCAATGCGTCCTTGAAGCATTCTTTTTGTTGTGTTCAATGGCTCTCCTTCGGCTCACAACACAGTGGTTGCAATGGTTTCCTAGGGTCACCCATTCTCCACTGAGGACCAGCCCAGAAAAGCTCAGTCGTAATGAACGGGGCTTCAGACGGACAGACACACACATGAGCTTGAGAGCCCTCCTGGCTTCGGCCACTCTAACAAGATTTTGTCATTTGTGGCTTTTGCACGTTGGAAAAACTTTCATCTCTGAGTTTCTATGGGCTATAAATACTTGGTAGGTTAAAAAGGAATCATTCAGAACATGAAATAAACATAACCTGGCACGTACACAGCAACATACCTCAACGGAGCCCTTCAACTTGGAGGCCAGAGCCGCAGGAAGCTGAGACAGGGTTTCCTTCATGTCCTCTCTCATTCACTTCCCTCCCGGGCTGGACACTGCTCTGGTTTACGACCTCTTTGGGTTGGATATTTTCCTAATGAGGCAGGAGGATTAGGTCTCCATGTTCCCTACACCTTTCACCATGAAGGAAAAACAGTTGATTTAGTTGGGATTGGAGGCAATTTGTACAATGTATGGAAAACATGATTTGGATAATATATGTCTACCACAAATCGAGAAAATCTTGATTCTGAAAAATCACTACAATCCTAGTCTTTACAGCTTTATTTTTTTTTCTAAGTAACCACTTTATGGGTTTTTTTCCAGATGTAATTGTTATAAAACATTTAATAGAGAAAGACTAAGCAAAATACAAATCAACCATATTTTCCAAAGAGAGTATCATTACTATCTTGGTACTGTGCTTTTTTTTTTTTTACATTGAAGTATAAAATATAGAGAGAAAAGCGCACAGATCATAAATACACATGGAAGGATTTTAAAACATTTTAAAGATAGTGTATATTCACACCACCACCCCCTTGATCAAAAGTTTCCCATAATATGGCAAACTGGCGTGTCCCCTCCGGTCAGTGCCCTCCCGGAGGTCTCTCCCCTGACACACGCAATATACATATCACAGTTTCATATTTTGTTTTCTCTGTATTGTACCTTCCACAGTTTGTTTTATGTATGTCATACATGTTTGCCAAAATGGATTTAACTCTTCATAGAATATTGCAATCCAATCCCACTTTATATAATATAATAAAATGTAAATTTTATTATGTAATATTTGTATAATAAATATTTATATAATATCACTTTATATAACACTGATAAAACCTCACACATTATACACAAATGTATAATTATACAACTATTACTTCCTATAGTATTTTTTAATGTCAGTAAATATAAAACTGCATCATCGTTTGTGATGGCTGCGTGCCTCTATCACACGTGGGATAGTCTGTAACTACTCTATGGGGATGTAGCATTGTTCCCTTGTGGTTATATTTAAGAAATACCATTAGGGCAACATCTCTGAGCAAATCCATTCCCAAAATGTTATAATCCTAATTTAACTGTTATTAGGGCGAGTATTCCGAACTGCATTTTTGTGTTGTCCATCTGTCCTTCCCGCATTGCTCTGTGTCCAGCGGGTACTGCTCTCCCACCACAGGCTGCAGGACTGGGTGTGTGCTGCCGTCACCATTCCGCTGGCGGTCCCCATGCCTTGGAGCAGGAGACAGAAAGTATGTTTGGGTCCACGCACCATGTCATGAGGCTTTAAAAGTCATTTAAAATTTTTCATCAGGTTTCATTTCATTCTTCACAGATTATCTTATTCTTTCAATTCACAGGGGCAAAACAAACACACAAACAAAAAATCCATCGCTGACTCAAATCCTCTGACACTCGCGAATTGTCGTAATGCCACCCCTTCCACTGGACGGGAAAGCACCTGCATGAATGCGCACAGCGCCTTTCCGTCCGTTCTTGTCCACGAATATCACGGCCCTTGGCCCTCGGCCCCCACCCCAGGGTTTTTGCGCAACGCTGCACGATTTCTAGTAGCAGTTACATTCTCTGTACGAAACTTCAGTGCTGTGGCTGGCACGTCTGTTGAATTTTCAAATCAGCCGTTCTTTTTCCTGGTCAGTTATTTAATTTATTTTTTAAAGATATCTTTTATATTCAGTCAAAGAGACAAGTAAAACTAATTCTTAGAGGTATGTATTTAAAGTAAAAGGGCTTTTATTAGGATGTTTGTTTACAACTCTACAGAATTCTTTTTTGTCTGGTAGCCACAGGGGTTATTAGTTCTTTGTCATGGGTTCCCTAGACCCTTGCGGGGGGCCCAAGAGAACCAGTTTCTCTTCCGTTTAAGCAAGTTCAGTTCAATCCGCCCGCACTGGTAGAGCACACTAAAATCTTAGCTTTCTCAGCCAAGAAGAGCAAAATCTGCCTGGGAGATTTTTAAACACGGATTTTTAAAATTATTTTAATTTTTTGAGTGTATATCCAGGAAAAAAAGAGACATCTTCTCCAAAGCAAAAGAGGCACATGAAGTTTCTTTCCTAAAACCCCTCCTGGCCTGGAAATTATGTGTGTGTGAAAGAAAGAAAATATTTCTTACTGGCATAAAAGAAAGAGCAAGCAAATAAATTTCTTTTTTTAAAAAATGCAAACATCTTTTCAAGTAAAATTTAAAAAGTAAAACTTTGCCTCCCATGGTCTCATTACCTCAGGGTTAATCATTGTTTTTTTTTTTTAATTATTTTTTAAAGATTTTATTTATGTTTAGAGAGAGGGGAAAGAAGGGAGAAAGGGAGAGAAGCATCAACGTGTGGTTGCCTCTTGTGTGTCCCCTATCAGGAACCTGGCCCATAACCCAGCCATGTGCCCTGACTGGGAATTGAACCACCAATCCTTTGGTTTGCAGGCCAGCGCTCAAGCCACTGAGCCACCGCAGCCAGGGCTAATCACTGTTAATAGCTGGTGTTTGTGTCGTGCTGTAGAAATAAAAGATGGGATTGCATTATCCAGAGCAGAGAACCAGAGCCATTTCACTGCACACTACCCTATATACTACTACTCTATGGCAGAACACGAAGACCTGTTTCATTCTTGAATAGCAGCAGAAGTTCCCATTGTACAAATTTCTATAATTTTTAAAATAACTTTCTGTCCATGGACATCTAGGGTTGCTACAGATTTTTCTATTTAAAAGCCTATTTATTGAATCTAAGTATCTCACAGATCCAGTTAAAATTCTAGCCACAGATCCTAGCCAGGCTGGGGACAGGCACAGTTGGTTGGTGATTGTTTTCACCCATTTCTATTCCCAGAAAAGAAGGAGTGGGACAATCCACAGCCAGTGATTGGCCTGCCTACTCTGGACACATGTCCATATAAAACCTCTTCTTGCTACCGGTATGAGGGTTCTTGGGTTCCTCAAGACAGAAATTGAGAGGAAACTCCAGAGACATTGCCAGGCAGATTTTATTAAGTTCATGTTTGAGCACAAGGGAGGCAGCACAGAGAGGAAGGGCAGGTCCTCTGGACAGGCGTGGGGCCGGCCCTGCCTGGCTGCTCTCACAAGCTGCGCACAAGGCTGTCTTGCAGAAAGTGGGACTTGTGAAGGGCTTGGGGAGTGAAATTTCCCATTTCAAGGTGGTGCTACACCCTTCTTCCGAAAGTCAGCGACGCTTGCTGACTATCTCCAGGACTTCCCCGTGGGGGCGAGGCAGGGGTGTTGCTCATCACCACCACCCCGGAAGGTCACACAGTGGCCGAACCTGGATCAGCTGTGTGTGTGGAACAATGGTTTCAACATCTTCTGGCCACCTGCTCTTATCTTGGCTTTCGGGCCACCTGCTATTTTTTCATTCCCGGGCCCAAGCCCCTGTGCTGTCCCATTCTTCCTCCTTTTCCATCCGGCTCCCCCAACTCCTTTCTCCTATGTGCTTTCCCCCTTCTTCCCCCCATCAGATGGAGCAAAAGGGTTTCAAAAGAAAGTTTTAGACTTGCATGAGGCTGATGTACACAAATTCGTTTGGAGAGATGACTGTGCTATGTTTTTCTAGCCTCACAGTTCTCATCTTCTCCTACAAGTTCTCTGGATTGTTCCGCATTTGGGAAGCGATGGCTGTTGTCTATGGCAAGATCCCCAGCGGCTGGGGGGTCGTGGCTGGCGATGTAGCTTTGCAGCAATTTCTCGCCAAACCCAGGATTCCCAGTTCCAACAAGGTGCTTGTGAGCCCGGCGCATGGCATTTTGAGCCTTCCCGTTTGTGCTCCCGCTCCGTTGTCATCGGAAACGACGGAGTACGTCGATAAGCTGAAAACTGCACAGAGAGGACAGCTTTCGGACTTGCACGTCAGCAGGGCAGATTCTGTGTGCTGTGTTTGTGCTGTCAGCCCATGGAAACAGACAAGGTTTAGGAAAAAAGGAGGCTATTTACTAAAACAAAATACACGGTAGTTCACATTCCATATTTTCTTGAAGGACACGGAGTGCCATCCACATGGACTGACTGTGGGCATGTGCCTCTCCTCGGAGCCAGGCTTTTTGCGATGGATCAGCTGGGGCCCCAGCAAGTGTCGGGAAGATTATCAAAAGCGAGCTGTCTGCAGTGGTTCCCTTTCTGAAGAGATTGACGACTCACCCTAACAAAAGGAAACATTAGTGTGCTATTTGCGTCTCACGGAGAGAGACTGTGATAAGATGACGTGATAAATGGTGGGATGGGGGTGGGTGGGAGGTTGCCTTAAAAACACCTAAGGTAGCTAAATCGTGAAGTGCCGAGAAAACCTCAGCGGGCACGATGGACGAGGCTTGTTTATTTTAAGAAGGCGAGCTGCTTGAACCACAAAAGTGCCTGCAGATATCTTAAATGACAAAGTCAGTTCTCGAACCCATGTTGTCAACGGCTTCAAGAGTCATCTGACGTATTAACATACCTTCCCCCGCTTTCGTTCCTTTCCCCCAGTTGCTTTGCTATGACCACTGATTACCGGTACTTGCACAAGAAAACACAGTCTACAATGGAGCAAAATGGAATTGGCAAAAATCTACTGTCCCCATGACACCCAGAGTGGGGTCTGGGTCTGGCAGAGCCCTGGGAGTGGCGTGGTGTGTTGGACTCGCAGGGGGCATTTATTATGCAGTTTTGAAACAAACTGGATGAACAGCAGTGTAGCCAAAGGGGAAACTGACCCCAGAGAGGCTTTGCCCACAACTGCAGCTACTGTTACCCTTCATTAATTGTGGGGGTGACACCAATTTCAAGTGATTCCTGGTCATTGTCGCAGGCTTTTTTCCAGAGCTATATGCGGCAGTTGATGTACAGTGCACAGGCTGCAGTTGGAGATGAAGATCATTTGACAGACAGCTGACGTCCACACAACACCTGTAGGTAGCAGCTGTTTTTCTCATTGCTGACCCTGCATTCTTGCAGCATTCCCAGCGCCCCCAAACTACACTGCAGGGCCTCCTGCCCATGGCAAAATGGACAACGTCTAGCAGGTGACAAGGCTCCTCTGGCCTGGGTAGAGGTGGTTCTGGATTTCTAGGGTTTGCTGCATTTGCTGAGCCCGGGGTCAGGCTGTTCTCCTCTGGGTCTGCGCCTGGAGTGTGTCTTCAAGAAATGCTTGCTGAACATGGCTAACCCAGAGGCACAGAGGGCCCTGGGGGTTTTGTTCAGTGTGACTCTCAAGAATAGGATGCTGGCCCTGGTTGCGTGGCTCGGTTGGTGGGAGCATCACCCTGTACAGCAAAGGGTTGTGGAATTGATCCCTGAGGGTTAAAAGAAAAAGAAAAAAGGATTCCGACTGAGCCTGGGTCTCATGAACAACGAGACAAGCTCCATCTGTGTGTCTTGTCTGCGGGAACGACATGATCAGATGATGCAGTCACTAATCTGGTGCCTTCAAAGACTCTGGGAAGCCTTCAGCCAACCCACAGAGGAGAGCAGATACTGGGTCTCCCCACGTCTAGGTGACTTCTGGGATAAAAACGGACTCCTCTTTGGGGACAGTCTTTAGCTTATGAATGCTTCTTGGATATGTCTGAATTCCTGTAAAGACATCACAATGGTATCTTCTAGTCTCTTGCTCTTCCTCTTCGTGACCAGAGACAGCCACATTCTTCGAATATAATCCATCTCTACCTTTTCTACCCTAGGCAGCATCCTGATGCCATTACAGGACATGAGACCATTTAGCCCTTGGGAGGAGTGAGGCAAACCAGGAAATTTTCAGGAGGGTGTACATCTAAAGTGATTTAGAGACAGGCAGCTGAGGAAAATGGTGAATAAACAGAAAGTCTGTTCAGCCTGAGTACCCAGCATTGGGCAGAGAGAGAGAGAGAGAGAATGAATATGAAGGCCAAGGAAAGAAATGAAATTAGTCAAATTATGAGTGGAAAAGCAAAAAAAAAAAGGCAACAACCGAAAGCAAACAACAACATCAAAGCCGAGAGATCAGAGCCCTGCCACACACCCTGTGAGGTCAGCACCACTCACTGGGCTGACAGCGGTGCAGGGCGGCTGCTGAGAGCACACAGAGGAGTTAGCTCCGGTTATTTATTTTACCCCAAAAGCTCTGCTTTATAAGCCAGCCCTTAGATTGAAACAAAATTATAAGAAACCCAGAGTTCAGGTAATACGTCTTCCTCATTTTGCAGCTGAGGACTCTGAGTCTTCAAATTTTCAAAACCAAACAACCAACCAACCAAACCATGAAACAAAAAATATAGTCAAAGAGTGCAGACAGAGTATTTCATTTTATCCAATCCATGAGTTCAGCTTTTGTTATTACTTACCTTCAAAAAATCTACCTTTTGGTCAATAATGGGCAACTAATATAAAAACACTAATTGCAAAGATCTGGACATTATATTCGATCAATTCAGATGCACACAAGAAAATAGCTATGTTAAGTGAAATCAATGACCATCGCCAACGAACACGTAAGCCTTGCCATTTTTGTGAACAATTTTCTTTTTTTAAAACAAGATTTTATTTATTTATTAATTTTAGAGGGAGCTAAAGGGAGGGAGAAAAAGAGGGAGAGGACCATCGATGTGAGAGATAAACACTGATTGCTTGCCTCTGGCACAGCCCAACCGGGGACTGAACCTGCAAGCCAGGCGTGCGCCCTGACTGGGAATCCAACCAGCGACCTTTGGCTTTGTGGGACGACACCCGACCACCTGAGCCACACAGGTCAGGGCTGTGAACAATTTTCTATCTCTGCATGTTTATGGATCTTTGTCTCTGAGCATGTCTATTTCCTGTTTGTGATGTCCTCTCACCAATGCTGGGTACCCAGGCTGTAGAACAGGCTACCCAGTGTCATTGTCACGACGTCAATCTCTGCCTGAGGGTACAGGGCACACAGGGTCAGGTCCTCCTAATGCAGTTTTTAATCTGTGCACCTAGGTCAGCTGCAAGAAGCTACCACAAAGCAGGGTGGGGAGGGTAAGAACCCATTGCCTGTCCAGCTCACTTAACAAAACCCTGGTTTTACCATTGCTCACAGTAGGTGTCCTGATCAGATGCACAAGCCAGTGATTCTGTCGTAGCAGTCACGTTGACAATGACCCAACATTTATAATATGTCCGTGCACATCTAAATGAATCCATGTCATTAAAACAACCTTCACAAAACTCAATTATGGATTCTTCATTGACAAACATTCTAACTCGGCAGCTGCTGGTTCTCTGAACTGTCTTTTAGCTGAACTGTTATTAAATACATGGCCTTTCTCTTTAAAGGAGGCACATCTTCCCTTTCTAATTTTTGAAGCACTGTCTCATGGCAAAACATTATTATTCCACTTGTTCCAAGTCAAACAATATTTTAGAAAAATACTTTCTCTCATTTAAATGAAAACAAGTAATGTAGTTTGCAAAGTAAAAGGCAGGATTTCTTCTTTTAGACAAAAAAACATTATTAAGAGAGAAAAGACGTATTGTCTATTTAATAATCAAAACACTCCAATAAAATAAAATAAAATTGTGGTATCGTAATAATGAGTTCTCTTTCAATGGTTTGCTCTGAACTAAGTTGTGTTCTCTATGTAATAGAATGACAAATGGTGTAATTTGGTATCAAATATTCATGAGCTGCAAATGTACTGCATCACCAGGACCCGTGCAAAATCCTAGGCACTGCGGCAGGGACAGAGACGGAGCTGACTGACGTGGACGTCTGCGCTGGTCTCCACAGTTATTGTGACCTGGAGTGTGTGTGTGTGTGTGTGTGTGTGTGTGAGAGAGAGAGAGAGAGAGAGAGAGAGAGAGAGAGAGAAGAGGACACTCCCTTTCCTAACAGTCCTGAAGTGCTGCCATGGCGAGAATAAAAGGAGAGGAAGAAACCTGGATACAGATTCTCATGGCTGCTGCTCAGACCAGAAGGCTAAAAGCAGATGAGACCACCATGTGACAGGGATTTCAGGGCAGTATTTCTGTATTATAAAAGACACTATCTGAACTGAATATTTTTTTCCCTTTAAGGTTAGAATGGCTAATTATCCTGAATCTAAATTTAAAAATGAAGTGGATTCTGACCATCCATGGAGCAAGATGAGAGATCATCTAACATACGTATCATCCAACGTATGTATCACCCACTTGGCCATATTGTTTGCCCTTTATGTGGCCGGCCTTCATGGGAAGACTGGTCTGTGGAAATAATGGAAATTGCAACTAGAAAACCCAACTCTATTCTGCAAGCTCTGAGAGTCTGAGACCTCCCTGGAGCAAACTGGTTAATTTAGAATAACAGATTTCTCCTTTTAGCCTCAGCCACACAGCCTCTCTCTCTCTCTCTCTCTTTCCTCTCTCTCTCTGTCTCTCTGTCTCTCTGTCTCTCTCTCTCTCTCTCTCTCTCTCGTTTTGCCTCACAGAAATGGAAGAACGACAGTTCAGAGGGAGAGGGGAGTATGCCAGTTATCAAGGACAATGTACAGAGTCCCTTTGCCTCACAGGGGGACAGACTCCACAATTTTTCAGCTGCAATGTTCATACTTTCCTAGAACTTACGAGTTCAGAAAAGGTTAAACACCACCCAGTACATGAGAAAGTCCATTAGAGGAGTCCTATTCCTATCCTTGTAAGCAGCCATAAGAGGTGCCTAAGAAATCTCTAAGAACTTTTCACAAAATTGAAATCAACTCTCCAAAATGGCATGAAGAGTTTTCCTAACCATCTCCTGCAAACGAAGCTCATTTGTTTTCCTTCCTGAGAGAAGAGCTCTTGCATCTAATCACACCTAATCTTTCTGCAAAGATGTTTTCCTAAAAAACCATGTAAATCAAGTTTTTGTAAATCTAATCATATGTTTTATGCATCAGGGGAACTTGGAATGTAAAGGAATCCCATGGTGCAGCCTTCTGTAAAATGAAGCTTTACTCCCTTATTATTCATTTTTGTAAATCTGAATAATTATTCATTGGGTTGAAGGAGGTATGCCTTTATTTAGGTTTTTGCATTTGGTGTCTTTCCATTTCCTATTTCCAATGAGCCCCCAAATGGGCACATGGAACACCGTTAGAGGAAGGAAACACAGCAAACATGCTCTCATTCTATGGTCCTCAAATGCTGTACCAATAACACGTCATCATTTGATTTGAAAACACACACATACACAGTAGAAACCCATGCTCCCATCCCACACCATAAAGCCAGTTAGGCATTTCAGACCATCCCTTCCTCCTTTCCCTTCATTTTCTCCTTTGGAAAATGAAAAGAGGCACCGAGTTCTCAATTTTAAATAGGATGGTGCCTATTAAAGCTTTATCTAGCAGGAATTCCCCACATCAAGGAACATAAAATTACTCAGCCACCAGGGATCCTGGAGAGTCTGGTCTCTGAAGAGATGAAGTTGGAAATGAGGGAAGGTTTACTGTTTATTCTTCTCCGCAGAAACCACAGGGTCCCATAGCAGGGAAAGGCTTAGCAATCAGAGCAGAGTGAAATCAGATTCCCAGCGTTTGTGCTG
>PVKM010044484.1:0-12221 GCA_004027735.1 Carollia perspicillata | reverse complement strand
TCTGAGAGAGACAGAGAGATGCCATGATGCCTTCATTAACCTCCAGACAATGCCTTCCTCCACCTCACAATAAGCTAAGCTATCTCAATATCCCTGGGGGAGAAAATGAAAACTAAGATGGAATGGAATGTCATCTATGATTACCGATCACCAGTGATTACGGAAATTAGCTATGTCAATCATGGAAGAGGATTCTGTTTGTATATGTCTCAATATTTTTAAGGAAATGGAGGCTAGGAGAGACTATGTGTTTCCAGTCATGATGCTCTGCTTGTGGTTTGGAGGTGAGGAGGAGCGCTGGCTTTGCCACCATCGCCCATCTCTTATTTAAGCTTCTGCATGCAAGGCCCTCCGGTGACTTCCTTTTGTCTCACCTGTAACCACTTCCTTCAGGACCTCTGCATCGCACAGCTCCAGGGAGCACCGTCTCATTGTGTTCTATGTATTTCAGTGCTGCCTCTGGAGTTCACTGATAGGATGGCTCTTCTCTTCCTTGCACTCCAGCAAATGCCAAAAGTACAGGGGTGGGCAAAAGTAGGTTTATGGTTGTCATACAACTAGATAATAGAATAATGAATAAATCATAATACAAGCATAAACTCTGTTTCATGTACTCACAACTGTAAACCCACTTTTGCCCACCCCTGTGTGTGGATCTCGTCCTGCCGACTCTACTTTCTTTGTCTTTGATTTTGCTGGTATCTCTTTCTAGAAAACCTTCTCATTGCTTTTTTTGCCACCTCCTTGCACACACAGAGACATACACAGAAACACACACATGCATTTGGTTAAGCATCTTTCATCCTTAAAGATACAGCCTAATCATCAACTCCTCCAGCAAGCTTTTCGTTTCCCTGCACAGCCTCACCTTTGTGATCCCACTTACATAGTGTTTCAATTTTGATTATGCACATGTCTTTCCTCCACTAAACCCTGAGATCCTTTCGGGCAGACGCCACGTCTCATCCGTGACTGTAGTCCCAGTTCCCACCACGGTACCTGATGCCATCTTCCCTTTAATCCCTTGCTGACACCCCTCTCTGCAGTGCGGGTTTCCTGAATCCGATCCATTCCTGGGATGCCTGAGAGTGGACTCTCTACTCCTTTCACTGGAATCCCTGCTCTACCAACAATGATTTTTTTCCTATTGATCCCTGAAAGACATTAAACGTAATACTTGGTTCCCCACATATTCCCAAGGTCTAGGTTACTGAGTATTGGAACCATCAGTGCGTCATAGACAATTGAGGCCAAGTTGCACCGCTGCAGTGTTATCTAGTTCCTTTTCAATTTTCCTTCAGCCTAAAAGGAAGAGAAGGACAGATCTGCATGCTTTCCTACCTATTGTGTATGTATGTATTTGTGTCTGTGGGTCATGGTCCTGATCTCTTCGGTGGCAACATATACGCACGAACAAACAATGGTATACAGGCACCGGAGAGTCAGTAAACACTCAGAGAAACATCTCAGTGGGAACCATCCACTGTAAGGACTTGGACCAGATTAAAAAAACACACATCTAAGAAAGCACAAGTATTACCCAAGAGGGTCTTGCTCAAGAGGAATTTTTTATTATTTTATTCAACAAATGTTTATTAAGAGCCTCCTATTTTAGGGGACATATATGTGAACAAAATGGATAAATAAATCCCTGTCCCTATAGCGCTTACATTCTAATGGGCACTTGGTTACATTTGCATAATTAATATGCTCTACCTGCATTTGACCTGGAACAAAAGAACATTCTGCCTTAAGAATAAATCCAAGTACCCCACTCTCAGAAGGGAGAAATGGTTTCCAACAGTCCAGTGATCCCCTTCAAAGCAGATCCCCCCCCCAAAAAAAAACCCCGAAAACCCTTGAGGTCCATCTTAGGCATTGCTACTTTAAATGTTGGCATTGAATATTTGTATCAGGAGATGAAAGTATTTCATGATGGTGATGATATACCTTCAAAGATACCACCGAGTCACCAGATAGCTTTCCAGCTTCATTCAGCATTTATATTTCCTGGTATAAATAGCAGAGCTGACAGGATTATACTAAAGTGAGTATTAATAGCCTTATAACAAACATCACCAAGGTCTTCCAGCTCTCAGCTTAACCAGTGTGCAGTGTATCCGGGTGACATCGGACTGGTTTCTTTCCAATGTGTGGTTAAGGGGCAGCTTTTCCTTGGCAAAGTCCCCCTGATGAGTCCATGGTGTCACTGGGTTATCTCTGAGAGGTCATTGTTCATCTTCCATCGTAGGTCAGACTTGGCAGTGGTGAACTAAATGTTCTTGCTACATCTGTATGTACATAATCACGGGCTGTTCTGAACGCATACGTCATTTTGTGGGTGAGTGAGAGGATTCTAAAAACAAAAAACAAATAGGCCTTTTCAGTTTTTTGAGCTAAAAGAAAACAATAAATGTGTTTCAACAAGGAGGATGATCCCAGGTCAACTGTAGATGTTTTCGCTGGCTTTTGGATTAGGTGACCCCCAGGATCCCTTCCACTATCAATGGACTGTGGTTCCAAGAATCATCCATGAATCGGAAGTCAGTGCTGTTAGTATCTGGCCTGAGCATGCTCATAAATATCATAAAAGTCAATATGAAAAAGAGAAATAACCTTTGCTCATGTTTAACCAAAGAAGATAACTTTGCATTTTGCCAGTATCTTTCCTATCACGATCGAAGGGGTAGTTTTACCCAATGGCAGTAGAATTACAAGAAACTATTTGAGGTGACATATTTTCAGAGAGAACTTATTTAAGATTTCATTTTTACAATAGCCAAGTGCTGGAAGCAACCTAGGTGCCTATCAGTAAATGAATGGATCCAAAAACTATGGTACATTTACACAATGGAATTCTATGCAGCAGAAAGAAAAAAGGAGCTCCTACCCTATGCGACAGCATGGAGGGAACTGGAAAGCATTATGCTGAGTGAAATAAGCCAGGTGGTGAAAGACAAATACCATATGATCTCACCTTTAACAGGAACCTAAGCAACTAAACAAACAAGCAAGCAAAATATAACCAAAGACATTGAAATAGAGAACAGGCCAACTGTGTCCAGAGGGGATAGGGGAGAGAATTTCAGGGGAAAAGAGGAAGGGGTCACAGGAACAAATATAAAAGACACATGGACAAAAACTAAGAGGGGTGGAAATGGGAGGAAGGTGGGGAGCACTGGAGGGGTGGACTGGGATGGGAGTAAAAGACAGGAAACTATACTTGAACAACAACTAAAATAAAAAAAAAGATTTTATGTATTTATTTTAGAGAGATGGGGAAGGGAGGGAGAAAGAGAGGGAGTGAAACATCAATGTGAGGTTGCCTCTAGCACACCCCATACTGGGAATATGGCCTGCAACCCAGGCATGTGCCCTGACTGGGAATCAAACCAGCGATGCTTTGGTTCGCAGGCTTGCACTCAATCCACTGAGCCACACCAGCCAGGGCCATCAGAGAGCACTTACTGATGGTAGAAGAAGAGTGAGACATACAGGTAACAGTGACTCCATAATACTAACTCTAGCTCTGTAAACCAAGTGGAAAGTCTACAGATCAATATAATGCAGTAAGTTACCTAATGGCACACACACGTGCCTCTCACACATGCACAGCTCCAGATGAATGAGTACCTAGTTTCTGCTAGAGATATGTTTCTTTCCTATATATATATAACGGTAATATTATTTACATGGAAGCAAAATGCAAAGTGGTACGTGTACAAAACAAGTAAAGCACGTAGAGCTTCACAGGACAAGATTCTTGTAGGAGTGCAGCTGAAACCCAGTAATGCCCAGCAAATAAGACTGCCTGTTTTCGTATTTTAATGATCAATCCGATGGCTTGCTTTGGGTTGTTAATGTTTTGGAACGGTGCCTCGAGCTCGACAAAGCAATTGTGCTTATTTTTATTCCCTTCCTCTCCAGTTAGACATTTAAAATTATAGTGATATCTCCACCTATCCAATACTGGCAAGGAACGAGAGTGAACATGAACACCGAATATACTTACTAAATAACTAAATTCTAGCCCAGCCCAGATATTAAGCATTAAAAACCTAATATAAATGGGAAGACAATGGAAGCCTAGTGCGTCTGAAGCACAGGTGCTGAACGTGATGACCTGGGGTGTTCTCAGGAGCTACAGGGAGGGGAGGGCCGCTTGTTCCGACACGGGAACGAGCCCGGACTTAGGTTTCTGTGGCTTTGTTTTGTTGTCTTGGGCCCATTGTCACACTTCTTCACTTTTCATTTGTTCCTCCTTCACTTTTTAGATGCTGCTGCTTGAAGTAACACACTCCTTGTTTCTCTCCAATCCCTTCTGATGTTGCTTCTATGTCCAGTGAACCAGGAAACCCTTTGACCAAACATGTGAAGTGTTTTATCTAAAGTAGTTACATTAAGAATTTTGTCTTGAATCAGGGACTAGAGGTCCCAGTGAAAGGGATGGCCCCCCGCATTTTCTGTACCTCACACACACTTCCCACCCATAATTCTGCCTATAACCTCAAGCGGATCCTGAAGCCCACCATGGTCCCCAGTTTAAGAATTTCTGTTCTAAAGCTTCTGCAGTATAACCTCCATAAAAATCCTGTTAGGGAATCTGTCAGAGCTGGCTCATTCTTTTTTAGGCCAGGAAGTTGAAGAGTTTGGCTCTGTTGGTAAATTTAACTCTTGGTAAGGTACCACCTGAGTAAGTTATTTAACTACTCTCAGCTTCAGGTTCTTCATTTACAAAATGCTGATAATAATAACTGTCCCATGGGATACTGGCAGGATAAATATGAAGTCATACATGCAAGCAGGTGCCAACTCCAGATGAGGATGGGCTTCAGGTGTCTGCAGATCCTCTGATGGAGAAGCAATACAGTGTGGCACGATGCGGGCTTGTGCGACCTGTGTGTTTCTCCTGAAGGGTCCACAGTTTTCATCCCTAGTGAGGTTAAGAATAAGTGCTTAAGGCATAGGCTTTATATTATTGTTTTATTTATTTTCAAGTTCTAGACTAAATTTCTGATAGGTAGAGTTGTTGAGTTATTGACTTCCAAGGTGGAGAGATATTAATGGGCATTTGGTGTGCAGGCAGTGGCCATTGAGCTCAGCTTAAATGAAGAAACTATTAGAGAATGTGGATCAATGGCTCCACATAGCCATATCCTGCTACTTTGTAGCTATGCTATATTTATTGATATATCTGTATAATTCTAATGAATAAATAAATGTACCATTTAGTGTAATAGTCTCATTTAATCAAGGAGGATAAACAAATTGATCTTCTAAGTATCTAAATCTGTATTGGTTTCACTTCTCTAAAAGGATGCTAGGAAGATAAATAAAGATACATCTCTTAAAATGTTTGAGATTTCAGAGGAAAATTACAATGTAATAATAATGACGGTGGTGGTGATGATGATAATAATAATAGCTTATTATAGCTACTGTTTGTTGAGGGTCTACTAAGTACCAGGCACCATGCTAGGCAATTTATACACATTGTATCTAATTTTAAAACCAACCTCAAAGATAAGTACTATTGTCCTCATTTTATAGGTAAAAACCCTGAGACTTAGATTAAGTAACAGGTCCAAAATCAGAAAGCTAGTAAATGAACAAGTGAAATTTTAACCAAAGTCTGTTTGACTGTAAAGTCTGTTATCTTTTCCTATAGTTTAATATAGCAGATGATATGTTTATAATTCTTAATAAGGTCTAAGCCAGCACTAGAAAATGAATTCTTTCATCGCAAATTAACCTTTCTGCTGCATTTGAAAATTATCTTTTAAACTGTAATTTGAGAAATTAAAAAATATATAAAATGAAAAAAGAAAAATCAGTATATTTTTTAAAAAAGTTACGATGCACCCACAATTCAATTTAACCTTTATTTTATACAGAGAACAGACCGATAGTTGCCAGATAGGAGGGGATTGGGAGCTGGGTGCAAAAGATGAAGCAATTAAGAAGTACAGACCGGTAGGTACAGAATAATCACAGGGGTATAAGGTTCGGCACAGGAAATACTATCAATTATATTGTCATAACTATGCACGTGCCAGGTGGGTGCTGGAACTATCCAGGGGAACACTTCATAAATCATATAATTGTCCCACCACTATGCTACATCTGAAACTCATATAAAATATTGAATGCCAACTGTAATTGGAAAAGAAAATAATATATATTCATATAAAAGTAGGAAATCCAAAAAAAAAAAAGACCCCTTTATGTTAAAGTTAATAGATGCCCTTAAAAAGGTGTTTAGAGAAGGGGACGGCATGATCAGGTTTGTGATTCTGGAAGAGTGCTCAGGCTGTTCAGTTGAACGGGTCAGAACCAGATGAGGCTGGAGGCCAGGAGGCCAGGAGGCCAGGAGGAGGCTTGCTTATCAGCGGCAGCAGGGACAGAGAGAAGTGAATGGGCTCTGTGGCTCTTCAGAAGGTAGCCTGGATGAGGCTCGTTGACTGACTGGATATGGGAATTCAGCATGGGGAAGAATCAAAGACATCCAGATCTGGGTGGACACTCCCCTCTCTGTTAGGTTAGGTTAGGCCGGCAGGTTAGCAGGAGGAGGTTTACAGGTGAAAATGATGAGTGAATTTTTGGCATATTAGACTTGTGGTATTTATGAAGATGTTACAGTGGCCATTGGATATTCAGTTTTGAAGTTTAGGGGCGCGATGTGGACTGGAGATTTGGTTTTGGAAGACATCACATGCAAGTGGTTAAATAAAGCCATGAAGTACATGAAGTTGCTCAGGGAGGGTATGCACAGTGAGAAGTGAAGGGAGTTCAGGCTAGACCCTGCTGAACCCCAACATTTAAGAGATAAGCAGCAGAGAAGAGGTAGACAGAGTTGTAGCAGTGTGACATCATAGGAGATGTTTCGAGATGGCAGGAGTGACCCTAGGTATTTACCCAAAAGAAATAAAAACGTATGTTCACACAAATACCTGTACATGACTATTTGTGGCAGTTTTATAGTAATTGCTACAAACCAGAAACAATCTAAATACCTACCACCTGGTAGACACATAAATCATGATACATTGGTACAGTGGAATACTACTCAGCGATAAAAAGGAATTACCTGTGCACGCAACCACATGGATGGTTCTCAAAAGCATTCACTCAGTGAAATTAGCCAAATACAAAAGACTATGTACCATTTGATTCCATTTACATGGCATTCTGGAAAAGGCAAAACGGTGGGGACAGAAATCAATCAGTTGTTGCCAGGGACTGGAAGTGGAAGCAGGAGGTTGTCTATCGAGGGACACAAAGGAACTGCTTGAATGATGGTGACGTTCTGCATCATGACTGTTTTTGTGGTTACATGACTGTATAACACAGCCAAACTCACAGACCTGTATCCCCAAAAAGGATGAATTTGACCATGTGTAACTTGTGCCTCGATAAGCCCAACTTAAAGTAAAAAAGCCCGATACAAAAAGAGGTTGTCAAAATGTCAAATGCTGCTCATTAATCATGCAAGAGAGGAATGAGACTTCCCACTGCATCTGGCATTGATGACTCTGGTGAGCAGGGTCAATGGCATGGGGGAGGCGGAAGCTAGGATGCTAATGATTGAAGAGTATCGAGGAGTATAAAGACTGTGGATTGGCCTCCAACATCCACTTTCCCCTTCTTCCCTAGGAATGGAGCCTCCAATTTTTGGCTAGGCTCGTGACTATGCAGAGTACTGACTACTTTGCCCAGTGTCCTTGGAAACTAAATATGGCCATGTGCCAGAGAGATACAAGCAAAGGTGTCCTGAGGCAGCTTGTGGAAGCCTTCCTTAAGAGGCAGCTGGCATGCTTCCTTTGCCCCTTCTTTGTTTCACCTTTGGGTTGGTTGGAATGCAGACATGACGGCTGGAGCTGGGCAGCTAACTTGGACCATGAAGTGACTTTAGGAAGGGAGAACAGAAATGACAGTGCAACATTTTGGAGGAGCCTGGGT
Source organism: Carollia perspicillata (assembly GCA_004027735.1). Lineage (NCBI taxonomy): Eukaryota > Metazoa > Chordata > Mammalia > Chiroptera > Phyllostomidae > Carollia > Carollia perspicillata. The sequence goes on along the minus strand of PVKM010044484.1, from coordinate 4,262 downwards.
TACTTCGCTCTTCGAGAGCTGTTAAACTGGTCCAGGATTGCTTATCTCTGAACTGTTCCGAGGTAGAAAAACATATCTCTTTCCTAGTTAAGTTTCTTAATTGCTCACAGCTGAACTTAATCCTATATGCTACAGGAGTAACTAGGAGGCGAGGCTGTAAAGACAGTGAGGATGTAGAAACGGTTGAGTGCAGTGTAAGCAACCCTTTGAAGGGGCTTGACTATGAAGGGGAGGAGTAGAGAGAGGATGGTAGCTGGAGAGGGTCAGGGGCTGAGGGACCGGTCTCAGATCTTCCAGTTCACACTAGACTCTGTGATGGAAACCTGCAGATGATCCAGAATCTCTTTCCACAGAACAGCCCTGGGAGTCTTCATTGCATTTGACTTTGTGGCTCACTTTCCAGAGGGAAGGGAGGAGCAGTGAATCCACCCAGAACATTCTGCACCAGTCTCCTGCCAGTCCCTAGAGCCACTGAACAAGCTGTTGGCTGGCTAGAATGCCCTTCCCCTGTGGCTTGCATATCCCAGCCCCTCGCCCCTCTCAGGCCCGTCTCTTGGGGGCAGAGAAGCTTTCCTGAACAGTCTACCATGGCAGGTCCACTTCCCTTTTATTCTCCATTGGAGTATTTTTTAAAAAAAATAACTTTAAGATAGAATGAAGTGCATATACCATATAATTCATCCAAAATGCAAAATCCAGTGTTTTTAGTATATACAGAGTTGTACAACTAGTATCACACGTTAATTTAAAAACCTTCATCACATTTTATTACTCGGGTTTTTAAAGCAATGTTTTCCATCCTGTGATTCTGTTTACTTCCTTCTTCCTCTGTGCTTTTCCTTTCTACTTTAATCTGTGAGCTCCACTGGGGCAGGGGCTGTTGCAACTATGCCTGGGTGTCATCCTCCGCACCTGGCAGACACCTGCTCACACAGGAACTGGGCGGTAAGGTACAATGAAGCCTGGTAGTTGTCCCATGCACTCTCTACTGCAGCAGGTGCAGGCCACCTGGGTGGGAGCCAGGTTCCCACTCTGGAAACCTTTAGGAGTGGGGCATTTTCAGAGGGAGCTGTAGGGAGGGAATACACGCCTCAGGGAGATTTATAATTCTGCGGTGGGGCCTTGGTAATTTGAGAAACCATATTCAATATATCTATCATTTAAAAAAAACGGACTAGGGAGAATATGTCTTTTGATAGGCGGGAATACGTAGAATGCGGAATGATAAGAAGGGCGTGGGATCGCCAAAGTGATGAAACACTGCATTAACGCGCCGCAACGCGGCTGAGTTTTCCTTGGGAAACTCAGACCGATGCCCGCTGGGCTGACACAATGGCGTTTCCGTACCCGTGCCCAGCCCACTGGGGGCAGTACTTGCTGTTTGCAGAGGCCAGACGCTTCTTTCTCTTCCAACTTCCAAACCGCGACAGCTGCAACCTTGCCAATGACTCTACCGTTTCCCTGCGCTCTTTGGGTTGTGCCACCCTCCGCAGCGGCTCATCTCCCCCTCCTACCCCGCATCTCAAGGCTGCGCCGCGCGTCCCAGGGGAGCCGCCGGTGCACCTGGCACCAGGCACTGAGCGCTGGTGGCCACATCGCCCGGGGCGCAGCTGCCAGTGCGCACCCTCCCCAAAACACTTAAGTGGAGTGGCTTGTCTATCGCCCAAAGAACAACATTATCCAATTGCTTCCCGTTTTATTCGCAGGCCGGGAGCTGACAGAGCCTGAGCGTTTACTTTCAACCCTCAAGGGGAGGAGAGGGCGCGGGCGGGGAGGGGAGAAGCTCCCGGCTCCACCTCGAGAACCACACAGCGCGCCGCTGGCCAGACCGCCAGGCTCCAGCAGATGTGAGCAGCGCCGGTGAGCCACGCAGCAGTGCGCCCGGCAGCCCGCAGTCTGGAGCCCCGAGATGGAGTGAGTATCCCCTCTCCTCTCGAGTTGCTCGCCTCCCTGCTCCCGGCATGTTGCCATGGCGACCGAGGCAGCAGGCCGAGCAGTCTCAGTCCTGTCCCGGATGGGTGTTTAATTTCAGCTCCATGTGTACGCCTGGTGTTTCTATAGCAGCAGTCGCAGCGCAAGAGCCAAGGGTTAGGAGCCCTGGGACGCGCGGTTCTCTGCGGCTGCCCCTTGCCCAGGAGGTCCTCCAGAGTGGACGATGTTGTCAAGGAGGGCAGTACATTCCCGGCTTCCCCATCCCTGCCCTAAGCTTCCACCTCTCAGGGAGTTGGCTGCAAGAGCCATTACTTCCAATTCCTAACCATCTCAGCAGTGTTGGACTGCAGTTTGCTTTTTTTAAATTTATTTTTTTGAAGACAGGGTGGGTCACTGCGGATTGGAGGCAACTGTGGTTCGGTGTGAGGCATGTAATGGAAGGATGATGAGTTAGTGGGCAATGTGAGGCAGAGCTGCAATGCCCTGGCTGCTAGAAGCCGTCAGGCCCCCCCCCCTCCACCCCCGCCAAAAAAAAAATTAATTGATTTGTTCCCGGGGTAATTGAGAAAGGAGAAAGAAACATAGGAACGGTGGCTGGGCGTTGCATGACAACATTTGGCACCGTGGGCACGGTATGGGAGGGGTAGGGGAGAGAGTGAAGGCAAGAGGGGCGTTAACCAGGAAAGATACAATACATGGCTTCAGTGGTGGGTTCCGACTGGGGTTCCTCGCCTCTGTCTGAGCATCCTGCATTGCTTTTCCGTCATTCTCCCTGGCTGCTGCCGCAGCAGGGCCACTCTGATAGGCGATAGGCTCCAAGAAAGGATAATTTTTTTTGAGTCAGCTGCTAAATACCTCTCACTTGGTCAGCTTCTCCTCCTCCTGTTCTCTTCCCACGGATACTCCCTGACACTGAGGCCATGTGAAATCATATTTCAGCCTGGAGATACTGTCCTGTTTCCAGTATCGGGACTTTCATGCCAAACCCAATAAACCCTAGATGCAGCTTTTATCCCTCTGCATATCTGATTGTGCAGATGTAATTTAATCCTTACCAACCGGGCTGCTAAAGCAGAACCGAGAGACGGTGTGGCATTTTCGGAGTGAGGAGTTGTAGATTTCAGCCCCGGCCTTGGGAAGTACTAGTGCTGTTGATTTCCTACACCAGAAATGAGGTGTTTCCGAGCCTCAGTTTCCCCATTTATACAACGGAGACAAAAATGCTCCTTACTTTTAAATGTTGAGAGGATCAGGCAATATTTCTATTTCTTCTAAAGGGCTTTGCAAATTGTGAGATATATCCAATTTAAGGAGCTAATGATTAAGGATCTGGAGTCTGTTGGGTTTGAGTCTTTTTGCACTTAGCCGAATGACGTCAATCCCTCTAGCCTTTCTGGAAACATGAATAATAATACTAGTAACTATTTTACGCCATTTTGGTGAAGATGAATAAGGGTCTTAGAACAGAGCCTGCCACAAAGTGAGATCAATAAATATCACCCATTCCCTATATGTGTGTTATCTCTTGTCCATTATTATTACTCTGGTCCAGGATCCTCTGCTGACACTTCGTGGGGTCTCGGGTTGTTACTGAGCAAATTTTTTCCCAGACAGTTTGTAAAGAAATACAGATCCCAAGTGTCACCAAGAGTAACACAGTTCTCAGGATGCCATCGTAGGTGTGGAGAATCCACCAGAAGACACAGTAGGCTTGGATACACAGAGCAGAAACCGGACAGGTGGGCCTCTGGCACACTCCGTCCTCATCGCTCACTGCCATTTTCTTAGACATTGAGGCTTTACCAGAGATTGAATGCGGGGCCAGCCATCCCACTGTGTTGGGTTAGAGGGCTTCCTGGATGTTTGCCAGGGCAGTAACATTCATCGTTGTGGTCTCTCATTAATACCGTAATGTATAACGGATCTCCCAGACTTAGAACTGGATGCTCCACCACTGTGAAACAGGATATAGGATTGGTTCGTTTATTTCCTTCAGCCTTTCCTCCTTTTCCCCCCCTTCTTCCCTCAGTGAAGCTTTTGTTCCAGGCGAGCTTACCTCCCCTCTGGAACTCCTTGTGAACAGAGGCATCCCTCGTCACACTCGGCCTCTGCGAGAGCCAGGTCGATGCCTCCATCGCCCATTTCTCTCCTGATGAGCCTGGCCCTGGCTCCCCCATTCCAGTGTGGCGTTCCACAGTTCCCCTCACCTTCCTTTTGACCCCCAGCGTTTCCAGCCGTCTCTCTGTTCTCTGCCCCACTTCCTTTGCTTCACTGAAAGAATTAGCTCTCTAGCCCCTTTATCCCCTTTCAGAGCCTCCTTTTCCTCTTCT
>PVKM010044483.1:0-12220 GCA_004027735.1 Carollia perspicillata | reverse complement strand
AAATGTTTCTATCTTTTTTTAGTTAGGCTTGTATTGCTATGAACTTCCCTCTCAGGACAGCCTTTGCTGTGTCCCATAAGTTTTCAGTTGTTGTAAGTTCATTTTCATTTGTTTCCAGAAACTTTTTGATTTCTTCCTTGATTTCATTCTTGACCCATTCATTGTTTAATAGCATGCTATTCAGTCTCCATGATTTTGAGTGTTTTGGGTTTTTCCCTTGGTGTTGGTTTCTAATTTCAGTCCCTTGTGGTCAGAGAAAATGCTTGGTATGATTTCAATTTTCTTGTATTTGTTGAGGCTTGTTTTGTGCCCTATCATGTGGTCTATCTTTGAAAATGTTCCATGTGCATTTGAAAAGAATGTGTATTTAGCTTCTTTCAGATGCAGGGTTCTATGTATATCAGTTAAGTCCATTTCATGTAGGACGTTGTTCAATGCCACAGTACCTTTGTTGATATTTTGTTTGGAAGATCTGTCCATTTTTGACAGTGGGGTGTTAAAATTCTCTACTATAATTGTGTTGCTATCAATATCTTTCTTGAAGTCCTCTAAGATTTTTTTTATATATCTGGATGTGTCCTACATTGGGTGCATATATATTTACTATGTTTATGTCTTCTTGGTGGAGTCTTCCCTTGAGTGTTATGATGTAACCTCCTGGGTCTCTCTTTATGGCTCTTTTTTTGAAGTCTATTTTGTCTGATGTGAGTATTGCTACCCAGGCTTTTTTTTCCTGTCCATTTGCTTGGAATATTTGGTTCCAGCTTTTCACTTTCAGTCTGTGTAGGTCTTTTGTCCTCAGATGGATCTCTTGTGGGCAGCATATGTGTAGGTTATGCTTTTTTTATCGTTCAGTTATTCTGTGTCTTTTGATTGGAGCATTTAATCCATTTACATTTAAGGCTATTATGGATAGGTACTTACTCATTGTCATTTTTGTACCTTTGTTTCTCTCTGTCTCTCTCTTTTCCTTCCTTTCCTTACAGCAGTCCCTTTAGCATCTGTTGCAGCGCTGGATTGGTGGATGCATATTCTTTTGGACTTCTTTTGTCTTGGAAGCTCTTTATTTGGCCTTCTATCTTGATTGAGAGCCTTGCTGGGTAAAGCAGCCTAGGTTGCAGGCCTCTGGTTCTCATTACTTGGAATATTTCTTGCCATTCTCTTCTAGCTTGGAGTGTTCCCATTGAGAAGTCAGCAGCTAACCTTATTGGGGCTCCCTTATATATTATTTCCTTCTTCTCCCTTGCTGCCTTTAAGATTCTCTCTTTGTCTTGGAATTTTGCCATTTTAATTATGATGTGTCTTGAAGTGGGCCTCTTTGGGTTCCTCTTGATTGGGACTTTCTGTTTTTCCTAGACTTGTGTGACTTTTTCTCTCATCAAATTAGGGAAGTTTTTCATCATTACTTTTTCAAATAGGTTTTCTATCCCTTGCTCTTCTTCTCCTTCTGGTATTTCTATTATACGGATATTATTACATTTCATATTGTCTTGCATTTCTCTTAATCCCTCTTAATTGTTTCTGAGCCTCTTTTCCATTTCTTGGTCTTTCTTGGTGTTTTTTCTACTTTGTCCTCCAACTCACTGATCTGATCTATTGCTTCATTGATGCTGCTTTTGATTCCTTCCACTGTGTTCTTCAATTCAGACCTTGTATTCTTCATTTCCTCTTGGCCCTTGTTTATGTTTTCTATTTGCTTTTTCATGTTGGTATAGTTTGCAGTGAGCACATTGTAGTTCTCCTGCAGTTTCTGGTATGTTATTGTCATCTCATGGAACTTCCTGATAACCAGTTCTTTGAATTCAATATCTGATAGCTGACTTGCCTCCATTTCATTTAGCGTTCTTTCTAAGGCTTCCTCCTTTCCTTTCATTTGGGGATTGTTTCTTTGTCTTCTCATTGTTTGTGAGACTCTTCTTGTTAGCTTCCACTTGTTAAATGGATTTGTTCTGGCTCCCAGGGTTTATGGTATGAACTGCTGTGGTAGAATGCCCATGAGATTCAGTGTTGCAGTCTCCTTTGGGTATTTTGGTGTTCACCACTTTCACCTACTCTTTTTTGTGCTCAGTTGGAGGGGGATGCCAAATGGTTTAAGACAGCAGGGGAGTATTCTATGATATTTACAGAAGCAGCCATGTAAGAGATAGGAGATCTTTTGGCTATGTGTAGTGTTACCCGTGATCTTCAACCCAACTGGCCACTTTTAAGAAAAGTTGGGGAGAAGATAAGACTCTTGTTGGGGAGAGAAATGTTGTGAGTTGGATCTAAAAAGCAGTGAGTTTGCAGGATGTCAGATTCTGGGGTAAGGTGACAGTAAAGGATAGTAAATAGGTGTAGTGTGTGAGAGAATAGAGTTAACCACTACAGTAATAGAGTTCAGGAGACTGTGACATGGGCTAAGGTCCAGGAAGGGTGTTGTGAAGTATTTACAATTGTGTGGAACAGCAATTGTTTATAATAATATTAGAGCAACACTCATATGCCAGAATTTATTTGATCTGAATAACATGTATAGGGGGTATAGGACCTTGAGTAGTGTGCTGATGGAACACAATTCACGTGAAGGACAGTAAATTAACAATACATTGTGGAAGAGAGAACAGGGGAAACCTGTCAAATGATACAGTATAACCCACCAAGCAAAAAAGACTATATGGAAAGAAGAGGAATACAAAAATACTATTAAAATAAAAGATATAAGAATAATGAAAAATACAAATATGCAGTAACTTGTAGTTTCTCTGCAATAGCAAAGTGAAATTTGTCTCACTGTCTCAGCTGTTGGGTTGTCCCCTCTTTGAGTCCACCTCTGGTCTTTTCACATTTCCAAGTATTTTTCTCACTTTGGGTATTTTTTTTCAGGCAGGAGAAGGGAGAATGAAGAGATAAAATAAGAAAAAAAGGACAAAGAACTAAAACAAGATAGAAGGAAAGAGAGGGAAAAATTGTAAGATAAAACAGTAATAAAAATTTTAAAAAATAAAAAATCGCTTAAAAATAACATTCACACACAAGCGCGTGCGCGCGCGCACACACACACACACACACACACACACACACACACACACACCTCTGGTTGGTTTCAAACTGGCCAAACTGGTTTTTCTGGTCTTGCTGGCTAAGGGATGATTGGTGTGGCATTTCTCTCTTCCTGACGTTTACTCAGCCAGTCTTGCAAGCCCTCTCCCAAGAGCCAGTCTGGCTCCTTTTCCCAATATCTTAGGTGGGGTAATCTGGGTTTTCTTCAGAGCAGTTTCCCCCCACCCCCAGGGGTTATCGCTGTCAACAGGGGTGCAGTGGTGCCCTTTTGGCTAGGCTGCCTCAGTCCCCCGGGTTTGGGCATGAACCCTTCCCAGTGCTATGGGGGAACGCAGCACCTTCTGCGTAACCTCAGGGTCTCTGCCCAGCTAGGTGGGGAGTCAACCACATGGCTGTTGCAGCAGAATCCCCAAACAGTCCCACTCTTTGATAAATTCCTCCTACTCAAGCCTGCTGCCCAGTGTAGCCCAATTCTCCAGCCAGACCAGTTACTATTCCAGTCAGTGCTCGTCACTGCAGGACTCTCAGCTCTCCTGAGCTGGCGACCACAGACTCCACGGGTGATCACGGCCCCTGTGTGTTTTGCCTCTTCATCCTTATTTCCCTCTCTGCAACTAAGTCTCTCCTGGTGTTGCTCAGACCCTGCTAGGTTGGGGAGGGAGGGAGCAGTTGACCTGGCTCTCTCCCAAGGACTCTGTGGCAGGTCCTCTGCTTTCAAGGAGTTTGTGGTAGAACCAGTGCCAGCTCCAGCTACCAGGCCTGGGGCTACAGCCGCCTGGTTCCTGTGCTGGTACCTGGGACCTTACTGTCCTGAAATACCATTCTTACCGTCTGTTTTTTCAGTGTCCGCTATAATTTTTGGACTCTTATTTTTTAATACTCTGGGGTACTGTTGGTTGTTTGCTCTGATCCTCTGTGGATTGACCAGGTTTTTCTCCTGTGTGTAAGGGGAAGTGAAATCTTCTCCCTCCTACTCCATTGCCATCTTCCCTCCTCATAATATCATCTTCTTAATGGAGCTTACATATAAAGCCAGATTTCCAACATGTTGCAATGCCTGGTTCTTAGCAGGGGGTCTTCCACTGTACTGGCTCTTCCAGCCTTATTTTCCTTTCCAACCCTACAGATATCATGAAGCATATGAGGGTGAAATGGAATAATATATTTAATATTCCTAGTATGGATCTTGCTCAACACATGTTTATTCCTCTTTTCTTTATTTCTTTTTAAAGATTTATTTTATTTTTAGAAAGAGGGGAAGGGAGGGAGAAAGAGAGGGAGAGAAATATCAATGTGTGGTTGCTTCTTGCATGCCCACCCCCAGGGTCCTGGCCTGCAACCCAGGCATATGCCCTGACTGGAAATAGAAATGGTGACCCTTTGGTTCTCAGGCCGGCACTCAATCCACTGAGCCTCCCCAGGCGGAGTATTCCTGTCTTTTCTTCTAACCAAGTTCTTTTCATTTTCTAGGTCACTCAACCAACATTGCTTACCTATAGGAGTCTTTGTCACTACCAGAATGTTGTAACTTACCTTCTTATTGGTTCCAGTTATTTCATTATTTTACCTAGACCAAAATGAATTTGTGCATAAGCTTCTTCTACATGAAGGTTTCTTTTTCCCTTTGGGGTTAAATTCCACAAGTGGAATGACCAAAAAAAGGTATAAACATTTTGAATGTTTAAATCCTTCTGACACATCTGGTGAAATACCAAGAAGCTTTCTGTGCATTTAAAAGACTACAAAAAATGCCTGTCACATTGTCCCATTGCCATACCAAGTATTCAAATTGAAAAAAACTGTGTTAATTTGATAGGGAAAATGATATCCAGTTTTCTTAATTTGCATTTATTTGTTTTCATGTAGACTATCCTTCATCCTTGTTTGTCTTGTCAGTTTTTCTTTATATTTTATCTTCTATAACTTTCCTTTTTTAAATCAATAATGTTGGTAGCATTTCTATACTGATTTCTGATTTCTTTTTTTAAAGATTCCTACAATATTCACCATTGTGTAGGAGGTGGAGGGGGAGTGGGGAATTAAGCAAAATATGTAAATTCTGTTACCACACCATGTCAGTTTCCAGAGGACAGTTTTTTTGTTTTTAAACTGTTGGATTATGATAAAGCTGTCAATTATTAAAAAGGAAATACCATTTTTTCTTTTACATTGTCTATTTGCAAGTTTTTCATCAAGAAATGTATAACACTACCTTATACAGAAGGTAAAGCCACTTTTCCAAGGTTTATACCAGAATATACAATTGGGAAAAATTTAATGGTCAATATATGTAGCAAACCCAGAATTTGTGACCCAGTGGGACTCACTGTTCAGCACAGTCCCTCTTTCTACCATAGGAAGTTTTGGGGACAAGAGCAGGGGGCCAGGCCACCAAGTCACAGACTGGTATACATGAAACAGCATCTACAGACTAACCCCCATTTCCAACAGAGAGTTTAGGAACAGCTTGTAAACACACATAAAGGGCATCAACAGATGAGAAGCTAGGGTCTCATTTCCTCAGCATCCCCTGCCTCTGTAGATGATGTCATAGCTCAGCTTTCCATAACAACTAGCAGTGGGAGGCTGTCCTGGCCTCTCATTCACCACATACACTTTCTTTCTGCCTGGGAGAAGGGAAGGGAGAGTATTTTTTGCCAAAAAGGAACCTGGAAAATGAAACACTGCTCTAATAATCACTGCAGCAGCAGCCCAAGACAGCAGAGCAAATAACTACCCTTTGAAGTATAGATTCAATTTGTATTTTCCTGTCTTGAAAGACCTGTAATGATGTGCTGTGCTGGAGGTCCCTCCAAATGGAGAAAGCCCCCACAGCTATCACTTGGGGGAGGAGGGAAGCAAAGCAGGGCAACTGAGAGTTATTTTGTATATCTAAAGAATTTGGGTAGTGTTTTAGTAATGGTAAGCAGCTCTGCGAGGTGCTCAAAGTCAGGGAAATGGCATTACTCAAACCCATGGTGCCATGTAGCTGGAGGGGCTTGTTGTACCTGTGAGAAAGAAAGAAGGTGGTTAGCTCAATGTCATGTGGCTATGCTTGCCCAGACTAATAATGGTAGCTGAGAAAGGCAGAAGAAACCAGACTACTGGCAGATGTAATCAAGTGTGGAAGGAGCCAGAGATGAGGCTATGGAGGGGGATCCATGCCAGGATTTAAACCCAGGCACAGGGACCACAGCTCTCTTTTAGCCCTGCTGGAGCTCTGGACCATATAGAAGGAGAGTAGGGTAGCCATGAGAGGCTCTCACTCTCTAGCCCAGCCATTTTGGCTCTCTTGACCACTCAGCTTAGAAAAAGGAAGAAAGGCAGGATGTAGCAACTATGCAGGGTCTTGGAAACATGGTTTGAAAATACACAAAATGATTCCTCAGCCCACCATGAGGATGTGGTTTTGAATTAAAAGCAGACTAGCTAGCCAAGCTCGGATGACTGAAGGAAGCTGGAATGTAGATGGAAATCTGTCCAGCTAACCTACAGACTTCTATTTCTTTTCCTGAGAGATGTTTCCTCTGACTGGTCTACTTTGGCAAGGGGAGGCAGGACTGTGCATTTGTGGGTGTTTCTTTGTTTCTAAAGAGGGTGAGATTTGATGTCAGAATTCTGCCATTATTTTAAATCTGTACAACTTTTGAATAAACATTTCCTTTTCATAAGACTGGCATTGGGAGTCACAGTACTTATCAGTGGTGGGCAATAAAATCCACAGCAACAGACCCCAGTAGGCTCTGTTACAGACCCATTCCGTGTTTTCCTCCCTCTCAACTGTCCAAGTTTGAGGAATGATGATGTTGATATTATTCAAGCCCCAGCTGCCCACCTCCCTCTCACCTGACTCCTCATCCTCCCACAACACCCTCCCTGGAGCAGCTCCACTTGTTCTATTGCTCACTGAAAATGACACTGATTTAGAGCATCGGGGTCTAGGAGGGGAACCAGGTACTCCATAAGAACTCTATAACTGCCCAGTGAAGGAGGTTAGACCATGGTTCCTCCTCTGCCCTGCCCCCTTTGTACCCCTTCCATCACCCAATCTCCTCTTGAATACTCTGAACACACCTTACAATCTCTCCTTACATGAAGAGCTAAAGGTTTTTTTTCCCATAAGAATTATTCATGTTAATTATATAAAATTTGCAGAACAGAAAATGAGAGGTGTGATAACAGAATAAAAATCACTTGCTATCACACTTCACAAAGTTAACCACAATAAACTATTTCTTTTCCTCAGTTTTACTGAGGTATTATTGACATATAACATACTCAGATTTAAGGTGTACGATGTGACTATTAGATGCATGTATATATTACAAATATATGCAAATATGTATATATTACAAATATATACATGCACCTAATATGTTGCAAATATGTACATGCATCTTTATTATGTATATATTACATAATAAAGATGGTTAACATCTCCACTTACTTACATAATTACCATGTTTTGTATGTGACAGACCTAGGTTGTCCTAGGAGGAATGGAAAATCACCAGGCAGGAAAATTGTACCACAAGAAACTGTAGCCCAGGAAACTGCCTGCCTGGGAAACTGCCTGCCAATCCTACCCAGGACAAGCAGATGCCTGGCTAAGATTGGGGTCTGGAGTTGGCCTATTCAGCATAAGAGGATGTAGCTTTTACTTGAGGCTGACAATATGTATCAAGAACAATGGTCAGCAGAAATGACACCCAGCAACCAACTCCAGCCAATCAGACTCTAACAGCCTAACCAGTTACTCTTTGGGGGGGGGGGTTGAGCTTAAAAACCCTTCTCTAAGAACAACCGAATGAGTCTTAGCCTCCTTTCTTGGCTCCCCAACCTCCCTTAGTTGGCTCTGCAATCTACCTGGTTGACTCCACTTTCCCTCTTATTCCCCACCAATAAACTCTGCTCCTTAGCTCGCTGTGTCTGTCTGGTTTCTTGAGTGACTCTGACATAACAGTGTGTATGTGTGTGATGATACCATTTCAGATCTACTCTCTTAACAACTTTTGAGTACATAATACAGTATTGTTCATTATAGTCACTGTACTGTACATTAGATCCCAGAGCTTATTTATTTTATAAGTGGAAGTTTATACTATTTGACCAACATCTCCTCATATCCCCTACCCCGCAGCCCTGACAATCACCATTCTACTCTCTGTCTATGAGTTCAGCTTTTTTAGACTCCATATATCTGAGAGCATATGTTTGCATTTCACTGACTTACTTCGCCTAGCATGAGGCCCTCAAGTTACATCCATGTTGTCGCAAAAGACAAGATATTTTCTTTTTTTAATGGCTGAATAAGGTAGGTGATAGATCTAGCACATTTTCTTTATCCATTCATTTGTCAGTGAAGACTTAAGTTGTTTCCATCTCTTGCTATTGTAAATAATGCTTCAATGAACATGGAGGTACAGATGTTTCTTTGAGATAGTGATTTCATTTCCTTTCGATATAGACCCAGAAGTAAAATTGCTAGATGATTTGGCAGTTTTATAAAATTATTTGAGGCATTTTTATACTGATTTCCATAGTGACTACGAATTTACATTCACTCCAATAGTACATATGGGTTCCTCTTTCTTGACTGCTTCACAAAAACTTATTGTCTTGTGTCTTTTTGATAATAACCATTCTAACAAATTCGAGGTGATGTCTTATTGTGGCTTTAATTTTCATTTTCCTGATGATTAATGATGTTGAGCATGTTTCATGTACCTGTTGACCATATGAATATCATTGTCAAAAAATGTCGAATAAGTCCTCTGCTTATTTTTAATTGATATAAACATTTTTGTATAGTTCTTAAATTTTTTTAAGCCTCACCCAATAGTATGTTTATTGATTTGAGACAGAGAGAGGAAAAACATTGATGTGAGAGAGAAACATGGATCAGTTGCCCTATCTATGCACCCTGACCAGGGATAGAACCCACAACTTAGATATGTGCCCTGACTGAGAATTGAACCTCCAATCATTTGGTGTAGAGATGACACTCCAGCCAACTGAACCACCTGACCAGGGCTGTATAGTTCTTAGGGGTATGTTTTTCTGTGTATTTTAAAATAAAATGAAAAAGTTGTCTTTTTAAATAAAGTAGTGGTCTCTGAAGTGTGTTATGTGATAAACTATTGTAGTATAAAATGAAAAGAAAATCATGTTTAGTTATATATTTATGATAAGAAGGAAGAAATGCTCCTCTCACGTAATAGGATTTTCCTGGTACCCTGACTTGGTGTGTTTGTCAGATAGTTTTGTGTGAATGAACTACCCCAAGAGAAAATGTGGGCACCCAGGTAGGGTTGGGATTGGAGCTCTCACTTGTTGGGTCATTTTGAGATGATTGCTGTCTAGGGAGCATGGATATTACTGAACTAACATACAGAGTGGCTGAGTTTAAAAAGACCTCCTCCTGACATTCATATACTGAAGATAATACACATCATGCAAACACAACAACAAAAAGCAAATAAGAAAAGGTAGAGCTGACTCTTCTCATACACTTGGTGTAGGCTCTTCAGATGACCCAATTGAACTGGCAAGAAACTCAGCAAAAATTCGAAGTTGTTTAGGTCACCATGATATGAGATCTCTCTCACAAGCAGCCACTGTGTTTCTAATGACACAAATATTTGTTGTAACATTGCTTTAACACAGAGGGATAGTATAAATAAAACAGCCTAATTGTCCCTAGCTTGAATTTTTGTATCCAAAAATTCAAACTCACCAAAAAATATAAGACTATATAAAATATGCACTTGCCTCCAATACTATTAATAATACCTCTTATTCTAAATGCACGTTGCCTTGAGGTATTAGTTAATGTTGTATAAAGCTATCATGAACTTATTAAAATATTATTTATTTCATGAATATTAATATCTCAAGTTTGTATATATTTTAATTTTTGGTTTATGGTTTAAAATGTACAATGTATAAAAAATAAATACACATATGATGGGATTTCCTGCTTAGCTTTTGACAACCTTGTCATAAAAAGCCAGTAGACCACTGATACAGACTATATTTCTTTGGCTTCTCTACTTCCCAATGATTTTGAAGGTGAACATTTTATTTTGAAATTTTTAATTTTTCAGTTACAGTTGACATTCAACATTACACTTATTTTAGGTGTACAGCATAATGTTTAGACATGTATCATATTTTGCCATGTATAATGCGCACATCTTTGCGCAAATTCTTTTTAATTAATTTATTTTTTATTGTTGTTCAAGTACAGTTTTCTGTCTTTTACTCCCATCCAAGTCCACCCCACCAGTGCTCCCTACCTACCTCCCTTTTCCAACCCCCCTTAGTTTTTGTCCATGTGTCCTTTATACTTGTTCCTATAATCCCTTCCCTTTTTCCCCTGAAATACCCTCCCCTCTCCCCTCTGGTTACTGTCATCCCGTTTCCTATTTCAATGTCTTTGGTTATATTTTCCTTGCTTGTTTGTTTTGTTCCTTAGGTTCCTGTTAAAGATGAGATCATATGGTATTTGTCTTTTACTGCCTGGCTTATTTCACTTAGCATAATGCTTTCCAGTTCCATCCATGCTGCTGCATAGGGTAGGAGCTCCTTCTTTCTTTCTGCCACATAGAATTCCATTGTGTATATGTACCATTGTTTTTGATCCATTCATTTACTGATGGGCACCTAGGTTGCTTCCAATAATTGGCTATAGTAAATGGTGCTGCTATGAACATCGGGGTGAATAGGTTCTTTTGGAATGGTGTTTAAGGGTTCTTGGGATATAATCCTAGCAGTGCAATTGCTGGGTCAAAAGGCAGTTCCATTTTTAGTTTTCTGAGAAAATTCCATACCGTTTTCCATAGTGGTTGTACCAGTCCACAAACCCACCAACAGTGAACTAGGGTCCCCTTTTCTCCACAACCTCTCCAACACTTGTTGTTTGTTGCTTTGTTTATGATGGCCATTCTTACTGGTGTCAAGTGGTATCTCATTGTGGTTTTAATTTGCATTTCTGTGATGGCTAGCGATATTGAGCATCTTTTGATGTGTCTCTGAATCCTCTGTATGCCCTCCTTGGAGAAATGCCTGTCCAAGTCCTTTACCCATGTTTTAATTGGGTTGCTTGTCTTCTTGGAGTAGAGTCGTGTAAGTTCTTTGTATATTTTGGGGATTAAACCCTTGTCTGAGGTATCATTGGCAAATATGTTTTCCCACACAGTTGGGTCTCTTTTTATTTTAATGCTGTTTTCTTTAGCTGTGCAGAAGCTTTTTATTTTGATGAGATCCCATTTGTTTATTCTTTCCTTTATATCCCTTGCTCTGGGGGACATGTCAGAAAAAATGTTACTGCGTGAGATATCTGAGATTTTCCTGCCTATGTTCTCCTCTAGGATTTTAATGGTGTCACGCCTTATATTTAAGTCTTTTATCCATCTTGAATTAATTTTTGTGTATGGTGTAAGTTGGTGCTCGAGTTTCATTTTTTTTGCAGGTAGCTGTCCAGTTCTCCCAACACCATTTGTTGAAGAGACTATTTTTACTCCATTTTATGGTGTTGCCCCCTTTGCCAAATATTAACTGACTGTAGTGACTTGGATTTATTTCTTGGCTCTGTGTTCTGTTCCATTGGTCTATGTGCCTGTTTTTATGCCAGTACCAGGCTCTTTTGATTACAGTGGCCTTGTAATACAGTTTGGTATCAGGTATTGTGATCCCTCCTAGCTTGTTTTTCTTTCTCAAAATTGCAGCTGCTATTCGGGGTCATTTATGGTTCCATACAAACTTTTGAAATGTTTGTTCTATGTCTGCGAAAAATGCCATTGGTACTTTGATAGGTATTGCATTGAATGTGTATATTGCTTTGGGTGGTAGTATGGACATTTTGATGATGTTAATTCTTCCAATCCATGAACATGGTATGTGTTTCCATTTGTTTGTGTCTTCCTTGAGTTCATTCTTCAGTGTTGTGTAGTTTTCTGCATACAGGTCTTTTATCTGCTTGGTTAGGTTTATTCCTAGGTATTTTATTTTTCTTTTTGCTATATCGAATGGGATTTTTTTCTTGACTTCTGCTTCTGTTGTTTCATTGTTGGAATACAAAAATGCCTTTGATTTCTGGATATTGACTTTGTATCCCGCTGTTTTGCCAAATTCATTTATTAGGTTGAGCAGTTTTGGGGTAGAGTCTATAGGATTCTCC
>PVKM010044482.1:0-12220 GCA_004027735.1 Carollia perspicillata | reverse complement strand
AGTAAAATAAACTTCATATATGTGATAATTCCAACTACTTTGTGAAGAATGGATTATAGAACAAAAGTAGAAGCAAGATAATGTCTTTGAGCAAGGTATTGGAACAAAGAAAATAGATGTAAATGGATTCGGGAAATGTTTTGGAGGCAAATTTGGTAGGTCATGTTGACTGATTGGATGATGGTCGTGAGAGAAAAGGATAAATCAATGATGAGCCCTTCATGCCTCTTGGCAAATGGTTAAGCTCTTTCCTGAGATAGGAAAAACCAATCTCAGTATCTTGTGTATCACAGAAAGAAGGAAGCTAACAAAGAAAAAGACGTAGCAAGTAAAATGAAAGAAAAGGAATGTGCCACAATGTACAAAATAAAATGGAGACTATGTAAAATTAGAGGAGAATGAAGTAAATAGGAATAAATAAAAGTTTACTAGTACGGGCTGGAAAATTTGATGTACAGTATGAGATGCTTTTGAGTTTGAAAGGGTTCTTCAAAGGAGTTTGGTCTAGTGATCAGCATTTTCAGAGAATGGTAAATGCAAATTTATTCTTCCAGTTCCTCCAAGAGGAAGCATCTAGGGGTATTTAGGTTCTGGAATCTTGGAAGGACTGAGAGTTTACTTAAGAATTAGATGTGTGTGTGTGTGTGTGTGTGTGTGTATGTGTTTCAAATCTAGTCATCAAAGGCATAAATACAAGGGATAAAATCCTTTTTAAATAGGAATACTTTCTGAGTAGTATACTTTGAAAATCTCAATAGATGGATAGAAAAAATAGCAAAGTCTCAGCTTTTTCCATCAGCCCAACTTCTTTCTGGAGACAGAAGGCAGGAGCTAGCATTCTATTTCCATCATATTCAATAGTAAAAAATTATGAAGCAAATGTAGCATTTCTCCTTCAAAGATTTAAAATTAAGAAAAATATTCTGAGGTTGGAAACTTGGGAGCTATGTGCTATGCTGTGCTGATCGATTTGTCCAAGACCAAAAATTCCAAAGAGCTTAGAAGAAAACACAACAGAAGCCCTCTTGTAGCTTTGTTCTTAGTTCATTATTCTTCCTTCAAGGCCAACTTTATTCTTCCCAATTAAGCTTCCTTCTATTTTAATATTTTAAAATATTAAATAACAAAAATTTATTTTTGCTATAGGAGGAAGAACCCTAAAGGTTATAGGAGGAAGATCAATATAGAGGTGGTTGAGACACTGAGATTAGTTTTCATGGCGATGTTGTTATGTTTCTGAAGTAGCTACCAGGAGTCAGGGGAAATACTGGGATTTCTTCAGAGCCAATTGAAATCATTTAGTGGCCACCCAGTTGGAGTTGGGACCCTCCCATCAGAACCCTCTCTTTCTTCTACTCTTCTAGTGGCCAAAGGATAAGATCTTGGTGCAGTTGAAAGAAGATAATGATGGATCCTAGTTGAGAGTTTTGATAATTCTCTAATTTCCAGTCATCCGTGAAATTGTCTGAGTGGGCATTAATTGGAACGTGTAATGGGATAAGCCAGTCTCAAGCATCAGGAAATTATGCCCAATGATAATAACAATGGAGATGGTTAGAGGAAAAGCATTATTTCTTGATAACTGCTATACTCCCGGTTTTAAATGGACCTGTTATACATATTACTGCATTTATTCCTCATGTCAACACCTGAACATTATAATTTTCATGTGAGTGCATTCCTGCCTAGTGGGATCTGAGTTGTGGAAACATCAGTCAGGAAAATTTGGGTGACATCTTTTCCTCTAGGTTATCTTATATATAGCCTGATTCCAAAATTTTCCTGCAGAGGGAAAGTAACTTGAATTGGAATGAAGTTGGCAGGGGGTTACAACAGAAGACAAACTTCAGGGAGGCACTCTGGAGACCCCAATCAGTACCCATTCCAATAGAAAGAAAGAGCATGATGAGGCAGATTCTGCAATAGGGATTGCATTGATGTTGGCCCTGAGTTAGCCCTGAAACTGGCACATGACACTCTCACAACATATGAACCATTGGGAGAAAAGGGTAACTTTTCATACTAGAGCTCTAGTTGATGCTGTCCAGTAAGATTTTCTGGTGTGAAGAAAGTGTTCTACATATGTGCTGGCCACATGGGGCTCCTGAGCACTTGAATTGAGGCTAATATAGCCGAGGAGATGGATTTTAATTAAGTGGCCACATCTGTCAAGTGTCTACCACGATTAAATGTTTCAGTATCTACAGTGCTATGGGATTCCCCATTAAGCATAGCACAATAAAGCCAAGTTTCAGATGTGGAAGTCAGTACAGGCAAACTGCAGAGTGTGGAATGAGAGATGTCCGAGTGATATGGCCCAAACCAGTTTAGAGTATGATAGGGATCACCTTATGTACTGGACTTCTTGTATAAGCAGGGAAAGGTTTAGAGCTGGTAAAATATGTGTGTTAATGACCTCATTTGGAGCCACATGGTAGTGAGCTTCGGGTTATTAGAGGGAACAATTAAGCTCATGGCTCTGCAGAGTGCTCAACACCAGCTCTAGTCCTTACCACATTGCGTGAGTTTAATAAATATTTGTATTGGATGAGTGATTGGCTAAATGGGATACAAAGGTACTCCCCTGAAAGCATTGTATCAGTTGGCTGTTGCCATAATAATGCTGCATAACAAAGTGCCCAAAACTCAGTGACTTAAAACAAGATTCATTTACTCTTGTGCAGAGACCAGGAGATTAGCTGTGATGGCCTGCATTATGTGAATTCACTTAGGGGCACGAGAGAAGCTCTTTTCATGGAGATGGCAAAAACCTAAGAGGAAAAGCAGAAGCTTCTAAGTTTTTAAGGCGAGTCCTCAGAACTGTCACAATGTCACTTCTATCCACATTCCATTGACCAATACATATCGCCTCACTGATCCCAAAGTCAAGTTTTGAAGTACCCTATGCTTGTAGCATGAGAGGGAGAACTATAAAGTTACCTAGCAAAAAATGTAGTTCATGGAGAGGTGAGGAATTGAGGCCCAAAATTCAATCTTCCATAGTCATGTGGCAATCCAGGGTCAGATCTGGAGTTCATTCTAATTTCTTCCAGTCCCATAGTCTATGTTTCTTCCTCTACTCTAAATTCTTCAAGTACAATCAAAGACAGTTTTACCATCCATGTGACTCCTAGTATCCAGGGCAGATGTAATATTTCCATCCTTCAAAAAATCTGATATGCTGCTTTTAAAATTTTTGTTATTTATCTCATTGAATAATTGTCATATTTGTGGTACTGGACTGAATTCAATCCACATTATTTGGCTCTGTCATAGAGTTGGAGGTACAGTCTCATGGAGGTTCAAAGAATCTGTTAGTCTGCAAATATTTTTGCTTTGATCGTGGCCCATTTCAGTTACTAAGGGTCTGGGATGCTGCTGCCAATGGCTGAAAAGCACAAGAGAATGGAACTTTTAGTCCCAGTGCCCTGGGCTTAATTTTTCAACTTTGACTAAGGTTCCTTGCTGCTCACAGACCCCAACATTGCCTATTTAAAAAAAAATTGTTCACTTAAAAATATATATAGCAACATTCTATTTCTTGTGTATAATTCTGTAATTTTTATTGATGTATCCACCAACACAATCAAGATATATCCATCACCTGCAAAGTTCCCTTGTGCTACTCCTTGGTAGTCAATCCTTCCCCACATGTCCAGACTTTTCTAGAATTATACAAGTTAGCCCTTTGAGTCTGGCTTTGTTTAGTTAGGATGATGCATTTGAGATTAACCCTGCTCTTGTGTGTATCAAAAGCTTGTTCCTTTTTGTTTCTGAGTAGTATTCCACTGTGTAAACATACAAAACTTCATTTATCCTTTCTGTGATTGAGAGACATTTGATAGCTTTGACAGTTATGAAAAAGCTACTGTAAATATTGGCATATAGGTTTCTGTGTGAATGTAGGTGTTCATTTTTCTTGGAAAAATGCTTACTGTGGAATTGCTAGATTGTATGACAAATGCATGTTTTAATATTCCAACTCCCTAATAGAATACTGGAACCCAAACCAATCTTTTAATAAACAACCAAATTGTTTTCCAAAGTGGATGTACCATTTTGCATTTCTACCAATAGTGTATAAGAGTTCCTATTGTGCCTTTTAATTTCTATTTTCCATTTTGCCACTTACTTCTTTATATGAATTTGCAATCACAGGCACCATTCTGATTTTCTTTTTGCCTTCCCTTGTAGTTTAAAAACGGCTGTTGCCTGGATCAGATCTGTTTTTTCAATAATTGTATCACAGTTCTCTGCATGGTGCAATATTTGAGAATGTTGGAGTTTGAGCACATACAATTGAAATATTAATTTGCCACTATTATACTAAGTATCTGAGGGCATTTTTCTTCTTGATCCTTGTTACTTCGATAAAAAATGAAGGTATTGGTCTGGATAATATATACATAGTTTCTATAAAGCTGAATTAATAATTTATGGTTTCTTCGCCCTTACGGAAATTTGGGCCATCAACCAATCATCATTTCTGATCCTTTTCCACCCAGATTTCTGACTTTGGCCTTTACCATTTCAATGTATGCTGGCACAGCTCTCAACCTCCAGCCGTCTGCCTCTTTTTATTTGAGAGCATTCTCCTGTTATCAAAGGCCACTCTGTTCCTGTGCCTGGCAGACTGTAGTGCTGTGGAATTAACACCACCAGGAGCAGCCCTCAATCATTGACTGGCAGAAAAAATAGATTGAATTAGTGTATAAACACTTCATCTTCTGCACCCTCTAGGTGGGATAACTCTGGAGTTTGTGGCTCTACACTGGCTCCCAGAGTTGCCTAGTGGATTTAAGTTCCGGTTCCCGACAGTGGTAACTTCCTTGATAATGCAAACTTTATTGGCTGCCCTCCCTTCCATGTTTGATTTCTCTGTTGTCTTGCTGGTCCCTTTGCTTCCCAGATCAACTACTTAAAATCAGTTCTTGGCTCTGTGTCTACTTTGGGGAATCCATACCAAGCCAGACCTGTTTCTGATTTCTTTCCTCAACTCCATTTTCGGTTGCCTGTTCTATTCTTCAGTAACTGAGTCTAGCCAAACTTATATGTAGTTCTCTAGTTCCTGACATATTCTAAATGTTCCTGCTGTCTGCTGCCCATGAACATGATGTAGCATTTGCTGTGGTCAAAAAGATCATGGCTGGGGGAGCCACATTTGTATAAAGTTGTGTAAGTGATTTAAACTTCTCCAACTTCAGTTATAACATCTGCAAAATGAGAATAGTGGACCCCACAATAAAGATGGTTTAGAACTTTAAATTTCCTATAGGATTTTAGTGGATAGTATAGATCATCAGCATAAATTTGCCCTCATATTTCTCATGGTCTGATCACTTATAGACCAAGGCCTATCTCTTTCATGGCTGACCACTGTTCAAGAACACACATTAAGAAATCAGTTTGTTTTTATCTGTGTATTCAGTTTTCTATTGATGGGAAATGATATTTCCTAAGAAGGGTAAAAACTGATTGCATTTGGATTTTCATTGATGAGAATGTGATATAATATATTTGTGCCATAGTTCCTATCTCAGTAGGTCATTTCAATAAAAGATATAGTTTCTTTCAGTATTGCAAATGAGGATTTAAGCAAAAATCACAGAACATATCATAATTGTGTATTGGGGTTGGGTGAAAGAAAAAATACAACATGAAAACAACTGTTTTATATTTGCTTTGAACCTCAAACCTAATGAAAGACAGAAGACAGAGTAAAACAGAATCTTAAAGTTAGAAACAACATGAAGGGCTAGCCGGTAACAATAATAGTAATAGCTGATGTTTACTGAATACTGAGGGTGTCCCGGGTAGTGTTCTAAGTGCTTTGTAGATGCTCCCTCCACAAAAACCTTCTGAGGTTTAGGCTCATTATCATCACACCCATTTTACAGATAAAACAACTTTTTATTTAACTAATAAAAAATTAATTAACTTGCCTAAGGTTACACTGCCAGTAGGTAGTAAGGCAGGAGTCAAACCCAGAGGCCAGACCCTGGAGTAGACACTTTTAACCTCTGTGACATACTGCCTCCCTAGCTTGAGTAGTACTGTCAAGAAGAGTCAATGTTTTTCAACACATTTTGTTTCATGTTGAGTAATCTCAGTTCCTTGTCTTGAGTGTAAATAAGCTTTTAAGTTTTTTAAAGCCTTTGATCATGGTTTTAACTTTCAGGAAAGGTTACTTGTATCTTGACAGACTTTGAGACTTACCCTATTCCCTCTCAATTTTCTCTCCTCCATGGTAAATAGGTCCTAACATCCTTGTTGCAAATCCCTTGTGTAGTGCATGTATTCATGATCACTAGAAGTCTGCTGGACATCTCTACTGGTAATTGCTGGAGATAGCTCTTCACCAGGCATCAATTGATATTAGGTTTACATTATGCCCAGTCTTTGGCTTGTTTTTAAGGAAGGAAAGTTGAATCAGATCAAATGGAAGAAATATTTTATGGGAAGAAATGAAGAGATCCAGAAACAATTAGTATATGCATAAATATACCATTTTTACATTTTTTCTCATTTTTTTAGAAATATCATTCACTATTTCAAAAAATAAGTAATGTATTCTGGGGTTTATAACATATAACAATCACATAAAGATGAAAGAGAAGTAAAAGGATTCCTATATTAGATGTGATGTTATCTAATATTAATTCATGGTAGATTGTGATGTTAAGAATGTATATTATAATCCTTAGAATGACTACAATAAAAATAATCAAAGAGGTATAGTTAAAAAAGGGTTAAAGAGGTATAGATAAAAAAGAATACTAAAAGATACTTGATCAATCTAAATGAAGACAGGCAAAGCAGAAACAAAGGAACAAAGAAAAGTGGAACGAACAGCAAACAAATAGAAAGAGTAGTATTTCAAACCCAGTCATATTAATAATTACATTAAATGTTAATGGACTAAACACTTAAATTAGTAGACAGAGATTGATTGACTGAGTGAAAAAATAAAGTCCACCTTTGTTTTATTTACAAAGGATACATTTTCTATATAAAAACACAAAGAGGTTAAAGTAATAGGGTGAGAAAATACATACCCTGGGAGGGACTGACCACATAAATGGGGATGTCTGTCTTGCCTGCAGCAGGAAGAATAGAGTATTATACAGATGTCCAAAGCCTTGACCGAGAAGGAGGAAGAAGGACTCCCTGCAGCAAGGGAATGTTGGTGCTGTCACATGGTGAAACCATTTCCTCAGAGATTTGGCATATTTAGCAAACAATAAAATATTGTCCTTCTCTTTCTGCTTTGTAGAGAATTGCCAATAAGTACCCATGTTTAGTGGTGTGGAATAGTGTTTTTGTGCCACCTCCACCAGGCTGGCGCTTTAGTTTCATCCACTGTCTGGGCTGTGAATGGTAGCAATCACATGATTTTGGTACCAATTTCATTCATCAGTTGGGGGTTGGTGATATAAAGTTATCTGGTGCCATCTTTTTTCCCAATTCAGTATGTCTTTTTTTCCTGCTGGCCCCACAATAGTGGCTGTTGCCAAAGCAAACAATGACAGAATATAAGAAAGAGAAATGAACTGTTAGCATATTTATTGCTCAAATTTTGCTGGTGGACTGAAGGGTATAAAAATGAAAGAGATGCCATTGTGGCTTTGTTTGTCATGCTTTGCCGTGAGGCTGTTATGGTAAAAACTAGACTTTATGAGTAGTGAGTTCTTTTCTACACATGCAGTACACATGCACCACATATGCAATGTGTGCTTGGCTCTTCCTGAGTTTAGAAAACTGCCAGGCCTTTGTGAAAAAAAGGAAGTTGGGAATATTCCCTCTCTCCCTCTGACCTCCTTTTATGACTCCTGCTTAAGATCCCTCCAAAAAGCCCTGTAGATGGGCAATTGTATGGATGTAATTCCATTGACAAAATTCATGGTTTCAGTCTTGCATGTGAAATGAATTTCAGATAAACTGGAGATTGTCTTCCACTATGATACAGAGTTTGACTGGACTGGGGAGAAACTCTCTGTGGTGGGTGGTTATTTTTTTGAGAGTGACTAATTAATCTGTCTTCTTTAAGCCTGCACACTGGAAAAGTTTTGGAAGGTGGCGTTTTCCCCCAGCTCTTCAAAGGGAATGAAGGTGACAGTTGAGTTTATTCTCAGCATTGTTAATTTGATTTATATTGGGGCCTTTCCAAAGAAATTATGAAGGCTATCATAGAAAATAAAGGGTAACACATTTGAGAAGGATTCTGGAACATTTGGCTCTTGTACTGGCCTACATAATGTCTGGCAAAAAAAAAAAAAAAAAGAAAGAAAAAGAAAAGGATGAATTCATTATCTCCAAGTAGTGGAAAATATTATAAATGGCAGTAAATGAAGTAAGTGGGAGTTTCCACTGTAATGTACAATTCTTTAAGCTAGCCACCCAGAAAGAGCATAGCTTGGTTTTCTGGGTGGGGAGTCTTAACTGAAACGCAAGAGACTTTTCTTGGGCTCTGAGTGAAGTTTAGGAATAAGGCATTCCTTTGGCTGCTGTGAATCTCCCGGTTAATTGCCCATCTGGGCTACGCATGTCTTACGCCTGTTGAAATAAACCCAAATGTAGTTCTCACCTCTTCGACTTAGATCTGACCATAGGGTGTTCCTATCCTTGCCTGACTCAACATCCTGAGGAAAAGAAAATATAAAACTAACCACTTCTTTTGTGTGTAAATCATCTCTCTTACTTCTGGATGCCTCTCCTGTAGAACAAAAGCTGTGGCTATCTCCTTGTCCGTGGGATTCATTGCTAAGATTGTCTGCTCAGGCCTGGGCTATGACGCTTCTCTGTGGACCCCGCCCTCCTATTTTGGGGGCTGAACCTATGAGTTTATAGCTTTCACACACAGGACCAGAAAGCCTCATCCATCACTGCCACCACTGTCTCCCTCTCTTGCTATTAAAGATCCATGAAGGGGATCCCCCCCACCTTCGCTGGCTTACTGATACCACCACCTTCACCTAAATGAGTGAGGTACCCCCTAGCCCAGAGTGGAGGCCAAGGCTGCTGGGTGGATTTTCTTCTGTTCCTCAGACTAGTAAAAGTGGGTCATCTGCAGCATAGCATCTTTATCTTTCCTTAACCAATTTTAGTGATTTTTGAGAAACTAAAATATATACAGGAAGTTATAGGCTCTCGATACCTGATATTTGCCATGGATCACAGAAAATGGAGTAATTGTGCCTATATTTGTATATTTTTAAAATAAACTCATCTCTAGTGTTTTATTTTCTATCTGTTATTCTGACTACAGACTGTCTTGTACTGAGCAAAAAAACCCTGAATTTTGATCTGTGAATCCTTGCTGGTCGATAGAAATTGAGGGGTAGTGGTGCCAAATGAAATTCTGTAAGTATTGTTGAGAACTCACTATGTATAAATTCTAAAAGAAATACGAGTCACAGCTTCCGAACTTAATAAAAATAAAATCTACTTGCAAGGCAGAACAAACACATATGAAACACCTGTTATGTACTTCCTCCTGTTTGATGCGTATTATGCACACCCACGCACACCCACACACACCCACGCATATGCTCACATGTATACACACATGAATACTTAGACATGTATATGACATGTATACAGTAATACACATTAAATGTGATTGAATATACATTTAAATATATACAAATACATGTATAGTACTTATTAATAGATACACACACGTACACATGCATACATTCATGTTTATATATGGCCATGTACACTCACCCACACATACTTTCACACACATATACTTATTCTCTTACACATGCATACATGTATATGTACACACACAAACATGAACAAATGTTCACATGCATATACCCAGTCAAACATACATACACATTTATACATATATGCACAGGCACATATATTCACATGCACATATACACTCACATACCTATTCACACTCACATACATACACACTCATACAAATATACATACAGAGATGTATAAATGCTCTTACTTTTTTATTAAAGTCAATTAATTTAATAGCTAGAACCTCTGGGTCCATATTAATTAATAATAGTAATGTATCCTTATTTTAAACATTATTTTGATGTATATGCTTTTAGTGTTTCACCATTAAGAATGATGTAGATTTTAGTTTTGAAATATATGTATATATATGTATATATTTATCATATTGAGAGACTTTCTAGTCTTAATTTACTATGGATTTTTTGTTCTGAGAACTTTGAGAAATGCCCCCAATGTATGATGAATAACGACACATATTTTTACAATACCAACCAGAACTGAGGACTGGAAATATTTTGCTCCATTTTGTTTTATCCTAATATAAAGGAAAGAAATAAAGGATTACAGAGAATTTTTTCTTTGTTCTCCACGCACAGTTTGTTCCTTGTGTCTGAAACTCAGAGGAAAAATGTGAACTGAGCACATATCTTTTTCACTCCATTTTAATACACTTATATATGTGTGTGTCAATAAATAATATATAGTTTTTAAGTTTTGGTTTGGGAATTAGACACAAATATCAAAGTGTGTATCATCTGAAACTTGTTTGCTTTTTTCAACATTTTGTGTGGAACTCTATGACTGAGAAGAAAGAGTTACATTATTTTAACACTTGTACAGTATTCCATGTATGAATAAGCATGTACCAAATGTTATTTACTCTCTCGCTGATGTAATTTAGAGTTTTTCACTGTTTTAAAATGATTTTCAATGGATACAACTGGGCATTTCTATTTACAAACATATGCAAGAATTTCTCTGAAATACTTATACACAGGAGTTGAACTTCTCAGTCACACTGTGTAGGCTTTCAGTTTTGCTGGATAGGCCAATTGTTCTTCAAAGTGATTAGGACAATATACAATCCCACCAGGAGTCTATGAGGGTTGTTTTCCTACGTCCTTGCCATCTTTTTAATAGTTGCAGATGTTTTAATGTTGGCCTATATGAGAATACAAGGTGATACAGCATTATTGTTCAACTTATAGGTCCTAAAGAGTTTTTAGAAATAGAAATATTATTTCTTTTTTTCTTTTTTTTTATTATTTTATTTTATTCAATGCTTTTTCTGAATATAATGAAATTTTTTAGCCATTTGCCTTTTAAACATTGACTTCTCATAATTGAATCCTCTTATGATTCCCATAGATTGTGATTTGTTATTTGTTTAAAGCACTGCCAAATTGCATTATTTAATTTATGAATTTTCATATTGATATTTATAAATATGTTTGTTTTATAATTTTTCTTTGTCTATTGTTCTCAGATTTTGGTATCAGTTTTATGTTCCTTCATTAAAAATAAAAAAAATTAGACTCCAGAATATGTTTTATAGTATAGAAAGAAACCTCTTTGTTTTCAAAAATTTCTTTTGAAAAATTCACTCTTGAATCCAGCTGATCTTGCCAACTTCTGCATTTTTAGGTAGGGCAGGTTGGCAGGGGCATAGGAAAGATATGGAGATAAATCTGTATAAATGTTCATAGTGTCTTCGTTGGCTATTCATGTTAGATTTTTCTGCCTCAGATTGCTTCAACTTTGCTAATTTTGTCCCTAGAAAGTTAATTTATTTTCTCAGTTTTCAAATTAATTCACTTATAGTGAATGATATATTAGTGATCTTCCAGAATATAAAAAGAACTATTACAACTTAACTATAAAAAGTTGACTCAATTAAAAAACCAGCAGTGAATCTGAATAAAAATTTTTTGAAAGAAGAGATACAAATATTCAATAAACACATAAAAGATCCTGAAAATCATTAGTCATTAAGAAAATGTAAATCAAAACCACAAAGAAATACACTACTTTATACCCATTAGGATGGCTATAATAAAAAAGATACAATAGTAATTGTGGGCTAAGATGTGGAAAAGTGGGGATCCTCATATATTTCCAGTGGGAATATAGAATGGTGTGGATGCTTCAGAAAACAGTCTGACAGTTCCTCAAAAAGTTAAAAACTGAGTTATCATATGACCCAGCAATCTCTCTCCTAGGTATATACCCAAGAGAATTGAAAACATGTATCTGAACAAAAACTTGTACACAAATGTTTATAGCAGCATTATTTATTAATCAAAAGATGGAAATAACCCATTGTCCATCAATAAATGAGAGGATAAACAAAATATGGTATGTTTGTACAAGGGAATATTATTCAACCATAAAACAAAGAAATCAGTCATGCTACAACATGGATGAGCCTTATTCTTGGTGAAAAAACAAGATGCAAAAGGCC
>PVKM010044481.1:0-12227 GCA_004027735.1 Carollia perspicillata | reverse complement strand
GGCCTGCGAACCAGAGTCACCAGTTTGACTCCCAGTCAGCGCACGTGCCTGGGCTGCGGGCCAGGTCCCCAGTAGGGGGTGCACGAGAGGCAACCACACATTGATGTTTCTCTCTTTCTCCCTCTCTCCCTTCCCCTCTGGCTAGAAAATAAATAAAATCTTCAAAAAAAATAAAAAAAGACTTCATTTAGTTATTTTTAGAGAGAGGGGAGGGAGAAAGAGGAAGAGAAACATCGATGTGTGAGAGAGATACTCATCAGTTGGCTCCCCTTTGCGTCTTGACCAGGGACCGAACCCACAACCCAAGCATGTACGCCAACCTAGAATCCTTCACTTTGCCAGAGGATCCCTAACCCACTGAGGCACATCGGTCTGGGCTGTTTATTTACTTCCCAGGAAGTTTAAATCCTTGAGGGGTACAGCATTACACGGATTCTGGGTCCAATGGCCTTGGCGGGAAGGCTGCTTTGGAATTTAGCCCAACCCATGCCGCTGTTTCCACGAGCACGAGCTGCCCAGGTCACGGTGGTTCTGCTGGGTTTCCCACCAGGAGTCGCTGCGCTGTTCTCTGCTTTGTGCACATTAGCACGTCTCTTCCCTAGATGGAATTCGGTTTCATCTCGAGCATGAACACCTTCAATTTTACAAAGAGCTGTGAGCTCCCTCTGGTTCCAGAGACCCTGTTTATAGCCAGAAAAATGGCCTTGGACCAGCCTTCCAGCCCTATTTGCCACTGTATAGTCCTGTTGCTGACAGGCTCCAAGATGGTGCCAATCTTAATTCTTTAGACTTGGACTTTAAATGACAGCTGCTCAGCCCTGACTGGTGTGGCTCAGGGGGTTAGGTGTCAGCCTGCAAGCTGGAGAGCTGAGGGTTCCACTCCCCGGCAGGGCCGGCGCCTGGGTTGTGAGTTAGGCCCACAGTTGGGGTGTGTGGGAGGCAGCCGACTGATGTCTCTCTCCCTCTCTTTCTCCCTCCCTTCCTCCTTTCTCTAAAAATGAATAAATAAAATCTTTAAAAATATATAAATAAATGACAGCTGCTCACATTCCTCCCCAGTACACTCTCCCCGGGAGAGGGACCATTCCTGGAGTAAAATGGAGGCATCTCATCAGGCAACCCTATCTTGACTTTGGGGAAGCCCCATTACTCAACCTGTATATACTTGACATAGAAAATTTAGCCCTGGCCAGTGTGGCTCAGTGGATTGAGTGACGGCCTGCGAACAGCAAGGTCGCCTGTCGGATTCTCAGTCAGGGCACACGCCTGGGTTGTGGGCCAGGTCCCCAGTTCGGGACGTGTGAGAGGCAACCTGTCACCGTACCTCTCACCCATCAGTGTTTCTCTCCTTTCTCCCTCCCTTTCCCCTCTCTCTAAAAATAAATAAGTAGAATCTTTAAAACAAAAGGAGATACATACTGCTAGTACAAGCATTGCCGACACTTTATTTCTTTTCCACATGCTTCCCAAAGCCCGAAAAACAGTTCAGAGACATATTTTTCCCACAGTAACAAGGTGGCTCTCACATAAGTCCTACGAATATCCTTAAAATTCAAATCCCTCTGGGACCCGAGCACACAGATCTTCCAAGTGGCTCTGGGTGGATCACTCAACTAGGAATCCTCTCTGTAGCTGGCCTGCTCTGGTCCGGCGCTAGCTTTGCTTCCCAACATAAAAAAAGTTCCGAGCTTTCTCTGATGCTGCACAAGAGCACCTGAGCACCCCTGGGCGTACTAGCAGTTTCCCACCCGGCAGAACGTGGAAACACCCTCTGAATGCTCACATAGTGGTCTAACACCAGTTTTTTGTGACCTAGGTCCTTGAATCCCTAGGTGCAGACGTGCTACAGAAAATGACAAACAAGTTAGAAGGAAGGGGAAGGGATTAGTTGAAGAATGTGTAAGAAATGACTCATGGACATGGACAATGGAGAGGGGACTGACTGTGGGAGATGGGGGGGCTGGGAGGAGGGGGACAAAAGGGGGAAAAAAAAACTGGGACAACTGTAGAGTAAACAATAAAAAGTAAAGTAGGAAAAAAAAAAATGACAGGCAGCCCTGGCCAGGTAGTTCAGTTGGTTAGTGTCATCCCAATACACCAAGGTTGTGGGTTCAATCCCTGGTCACGACACGTACAAGAATCAACCAATGAATGCATAAATAAGTGGAACAACAAGTCAATATTTCTCTCTCCCCCTCCTGTCCCCTCTCTCAAAAAGCAGTAAGTAAAATTTAAATAAAAGAAAAGAAAATGACAAACAAATCTCTGGACAGGTAACTCTTTCTCCATAATTCCTACACCAAGAAGCCACCATGAGAAAGACAGATGGTGCTTGGAGACCAAAAGCAAGGACACAAAGGAAATGCCCGTGACACGATCAAACGCCAAACCCATGTGATTAGCACTGGCTTTCTTTCGGTTTACACTTTCAGTTCACAATTAGGGACGGCCAAGTGATCACAGGAGACGTTGGCTTCGAGCACACACACACACACACGAAACACACTGAGTCTGGGTACCCAGCTCTCGAAGGGCTACTGTGTACTCAGGAATCAGGTTTTGTTAAATCCTGGTCTTCTGCTTTTTGGCAAATCACCCAACCTCCCCGAGCACTTTCCCAATCTGTAAAATGGGTAAGTCTAGCTATTTCACAGCTAAGGAAACACAAAAGTGCTCTGCACTAACGCTAGACACAGCGATACTGATCGAACTCACATCTCAGACCACAAGCTAGTATGGAGAACTGTATTTTCAGAGGCATGTTCCCAAGAAAATCCTGGGAACTAAACGTGGTCATTTTGCTCAAGTTGGACCTCGCTAGTCTGTAGCCGTCAGATCATCGGCAGAAAACTTTGGAAGTAATGATCGTCTCTGTCTAGCAAATAAATGACCATGGGGCAAGTGGGCCCAATTATTATCAAGTAGCCCAGAGGCTAGGTTTCCTGACATCCACAATAGTTCTTAATAAACCACCTTCGGAAGAAGCGAAGTGTTCTCTCCAAAAATCGGTCTGGGGAAGCACCTCGTTCGTAGCACTCAGGAGGCACCATGGAAGGGCGAGTTTTAAGTACTCCAGATAATCCCACTGTACCTACAGCAGAACAGCCCAGGGTGCCTGCAGCTTATTTTCCCAGAACTGACCGGGTCAAACACTTTTTGCTCAAGTACAGTATCTCAAGCATACTATCTCTCACTCTGCTCCTGCCTGCCTGCTCTCCAGGCACAGCACGAACACCAAAAATGTGGCCACCTGGTTTTGAAAGACAAAGACAAGGTAAAGACAGCAAGAGCAACGGCAGTGTCTTCAATTCCGGGTTAAAAGCGCTTTCACACTCTTCCCATCAGAACCTTCCCTATGAAAGCCAGAGCACATACCATCCGAGCCGGGGCAGAGCTCTGCCTCTGTGTGAAGAGATCTTTACCCTCTTCAAGTCCATGAGAGTGCAGGCAGCCACGAGACGCAGGTCTTACTGGCTTCTTAAACTCAAAGGCTTCCTGCAAGACAGCACAGTCAGACATCTTCCACGGTCTACGGAAACCAGCGCCAGGGCCTCAGCTGTAGCTCAGGCGAGACGGGCGAGGGAGTGGGCACTGATCACCTTTGTAACTGACCCCAAACTAAGGGTGTACACATTTCTGATCTAACCCCAACAGCAGATCTGCCTAACTAAGAATTTCAAAGACTCTGTCCACAGCCAACGCCTTAGACGTCATTCTTTCTCACCACGCTATTATTTCCTAACGAGTGCATATCTGCAGGTACACAAAACACTGTGAGTTCTCAGCTAAATCGACGACCCGGTAACACCCACAGCCAGGTTGTCTCACTACGCCTGTGGATGGAAGCCAAAGCTTTTCACTCTAGATGTGCTTGAGGGCTTTATACTTTCCACCTTCTTCCTCCCACTAGGAGATAATCTGTTCCGCTTAAAATTACTGTATTCCATATTAAAAGTAATGGGGAAAAAACTGGTTTACTCTGCACCATGGCTGAACCTCACAAAATGCTGAGCAAAAAGCCAAAGTGAGACTATACACTGTGTGGTTCCATTTACTTCAAGTTTAAAGCACTCACAATCCCCCTGCCCTAAAATACCCACTTAAGTGTTTGGTATGTATTCGGAGCAGGAACAGCTCAGGTCAGAGTACCTACAGGCCGACACAGGACGAAGTACTTTCTGTGCATTAGCTCGTTAACTATCGACTATAACCCGATCACCCCCATTTTACAGATGAGGAAACTAAGCCTTATAAGCCCTAAAGATCTTACAGGCCAGATGTGCCTAAGATCTGGCTTCATCAGCAGACAGGACAACTCCAGAGCAAGAGCTCTTTAACTTATGCTGTTTCCCTTCTAGAACAAAGCTCCAAGCAGGCCGCTCTGGGAGAAGCCAAATTTGGGAGGGACGGAGGGACACAGACGGACTAGGTTGGGGTACAGGTTTGGACTGCTGGGTAGAAAGCCAGTACACAGAGGCTGATGCAAGTCTTCCAAACACCCGAGGCAGTGACTCATTGCCATGGCCTCCCTCAGGACATCTCGCAAGTCGCCAAAGGAATCATGGGAGAGTTCATGGGAGTAGTCGGTTTTACACCAAGTCTGGAAGAGTACAAGGTTTATGAACTATGGCTTGTACAAGGTTCATTTATGGCTAGGGAATGGAAAAGGGGTGGAGATAGAGTAAGAAGACCGGAAAAGTTGAGCTAATTCATTTAAACTATAGTATTTTGGATGCTTACCCTGTGCAAGGCATGTGTGCCAGGTGTGAGAGAAAAGGGCGTTCTTGGACTTTGGAACGGACAACCACAAGCGCATCCTCTAAGCTACCATTTCAGTTTCTCTGAAACTCCCTGGGACTTGTTGGCTCCCTTCTTTCAAACATTGTCAAGCAGCTTTTCCCTACGCTCACAACCCCTCCCAGGGTCAGCGCACACAGGGGAGAGGAAGGGCCGGGCAGACACCGCCCGAAACACTAGCCAGGAACCATGCGCAATGCTTTACCTACGCTGTCTCCCTGCACTCCCGCAGCAGCCCTGCAAAGCACTGCTACCCCTGCCTTACACACGGAGAAATGAAGACGCCTAAAAGAGGAAATAACTCGCCCAGGTCACAGAGCTGATTAGCAGCAGGATTCAAGTCGAGGTTTCTCTGACTCTGAAGACCGTCAAGACCCTGGTGATAGTTTAGCCTCCCAGGAGGCAGCCCGGCCACTTCTCTGGACACCACTGGCACCAGCGGGCTGTGCTCCCGCCCTAAGTGAGGACGTCGGTGCGACACTCACGTTTTCCTTGTTCTCATCCTGGTCCATCAGCTGAAAGACGTCGTGGTCGAGAGAATCAGAATGGCTCCTCTTCAGAGCTGGGCTGCACCCCAGGAGCTTCTGCTATCGAAGCGAAGAAGGAATTAGGGTCCATAAAAGAAAGTTCAACGGCAACTCAGCTCTCAAAAGGAAAACAGATGGTTGGTGGGAGCCGCGGCCAGGGCTCTGCCCTGCCGGAACCCAGCATGGAAGTTCCCGTTACACGACTCTGCGCATAACCCCACAAGGCCCATGGCCCTCTCAGCAGGGGTTTAGGGGTGCCAAATCACCCCTTCCCCAATAACATGGTGTGCATAAAGAGAACGCCTCCTACTTTGATTAAAACTGGCCATTAGAAATGGCCGGAAAAGAGGCAGCTATTGAAGTTGCTTTTAGGAATGTCCGAGTACTGGTGAGACCAAGGAAAAGCAGTCTTCCTCGTCTAAGTTAAAGTCTACTATCCAGATCACACCGATAGCTAAGGGGCAGATAACAGGTTTCCTTCAAAATCTACAAGGGAATTCACTTACAGGCAGGGAATTGATCCTCCTCATGGGGTTTTCAAGGCTGCAATAGAATCAGCAGGTAAATAACGAGAATGAAGCAGCGAGGCAGCAGAATGCACAGCGCTCAATCTGCAGTTTGAGGGCGGCCCAGAACACCCCCACTTCAGGCCAGATGGAAGAACGGGTTTCTGAAGCCGTCCCGCCTCACAGGCACCCCAACACTGGGCGGGCTTCAAGGTCCGAGAAGCAAGCCCACTCTGAAGGCCAGGATGTAAGCGGGTGGGGCAAGGGCTTCAAGTGAGACTCGAAGGGACACTAAATTACAGCTAAAATGAAGGAAGGAAAGTTCTGAAAACCGCTGACCCAAATGACTCATTAAGGTGCCAGACTGTTTATAGGACCCAGGAGTCTTACTAGGGACAGCTAAATCCAGAGTATGACAAAGGTCACTGAAAAAAGAAAAGAGAGAAAGAGAGAGAGAGAAAGAAAGAAAGAAAGAAAGAAAGAAAGAAAGAAAGAAAGAAAGAAAGAAAGAAAAGTGTTTTTCTAAGCACACACACTTAAAAGCAGTGAATACATACTTTTCTTTACTGTCCAAGGGCCCAGGAGAATCCAGACAGAAGCCTGTGGAAAATAAAAATATCTTAGTGACCAGTTCATAAAACACCATTTTGTCATGAAAGTAAGTAAAATTCTTAGTATTGTTTCTTTCTTTTTTTCTTCTAATATTTTATTTCTTTTTTTTATTATTTTTTATTTTTAGAGAGAGGGGAAGGAAAGGAGAAAGAGAGGGAGAGAAACATCAATGTGTGGTTACTTCCCACGTGGCCCCCGCTGGGGACCCGGCCTGCAACCCAGGCATGTGCCCTAACTGGGAATTGAACCGTGACCCTTTAGTTCACAACCCCTGCTCAATCCACTGAGCTACACCAGCCAGGGCAGTATTGTTTCCTTAAGCCAGTCGACAAAGACTCACGGCGTGGACTTTTTGCCAAAAATGAAGTCGAATCTCTATGTGATTGTCGAAAACATATATTTGCACAAGTCTTAAATATTTTCATGGTATCTATAAGTCCCCCTTTCCTACCTGCAAAGGCTGTCAAGGAAAATAGGATTTGAGGAGAGAGTGACTGAGCTGAACCCTCTCCTGACTGCGTGGTCGTTCAGATAGGAGATTACCCAGTTCCTTTCTGCAAGCTGCGACCGTGGAGATAATATGCGGCCCCAGTGTTCTGCAGGTTTTTAATTCAAATAGTTTATCTTGTCAGATCCTAGTCATAATTCGGGGGTTGGGAAATACTGTTATGTCCTAGGACAAGCAAAGCAAGTATTTACACCAAGGGAGGTGCCTGTCTCACCCAAGGCAGCGGGGTGGCACCAGGCCCACCTGGCAAAGAAGGCCTTTCCTGCCTGATGTCTCCATGACCCGACAGCAAGTTAGCTGTTAGCTCCTGATGGGTGTTCCCCTTCACCTCGCTGCCGCAGGAAGATTCTAGGTGGAAGCGCGTGTTCAGCAAATCCTCAGTATTGCTCCCCACACTGCAGGCACATAGTAAATGCCCAGGACCGAAAGAATACCTGAATCGGTTGACTCGGAGGAGCCCATTCTCTGCAGACTGCTGTTTTTTACCTCCAGCGGCTGTTCATACTCACTGAAACCAAGAGAAATGCTTCTATGTATTTCTAGGCCATAAGTAACAGGTTACATACAAGGGACAGGCCAAGTAGCCAGGATGCCAGCAACCAAGCATCATTCCCTCTAGAACACCCCACCACCCAAACACCCAGGTGGCTAGCACTAGACAGAAACAATGAGAAAGGAGTGGGCCAGAGGCATGGCCTGGGTCTCACTGCAGGAAAGGATGACTATGATGAAGGCTGGAGTATTTCCTGCAAGGAGAGCATGTGTCCTGAGTGTAGGCACTGTGCTAGGAGCAGAGATGAAAAACCAATAGGAAAAGGTCCTGCTTTTCAGAGGTTGGAAGACCTACAGGACATGTGCGCACTTAGAAAACAGGATGTCCAAGACCGAAGGGAAAGCAGCTTCACCGCAAGCACCGTGGGGTGCATTTGTTCATTTATTTTGCTATAAGGAGAAGCCCAGAGAAGTTGTGAGCATGGAAAGTTGAGTAAAAAGGCCCGGCCTTAGCAATGGAATGTGCACGGGGCGAGGGACGGTGACGGTTCTGCACAAACCTTAGGGGAGAAAATGCCACGTCCCTTTGTTGAGAAGAAACAAAGCTCGCAGGAAACTATGATCGTGCGAGACGGCTCAGCAAAGGGGGGAAGTGAGTGCCTAGGAGGGCCTGCTTTTGCCCCCGTGGAGGCAGATTCCAAAGGGCTTCCTGGGACAGGGTCAGAGACGACAGGGCAGGGCAACCGGAAAGGGGTGGCGAGGATTGGGGACCTGGGGACGTGGGGCCGCCCCCACCCCTACCGGGCCTGGCTCCGGGCTGACGGCGGCCCTGGACTGTCCGAACGGCCTCTCCCGCCCAACATTCCGCCTAAGGAGGAGGGCGCACATGGCTAGCCCCCGCCAGACTGACCCGACCCCAAACGGCGGACAGATCTGGCCCTTCTCCCGGCCTGATCCCCCCGAGAGCAGTCTGGGAGGTCAGAGGCCTGTGGAACCGCTCGTCTGTCCCCCCTCACCTGCCCAGTCCCTGCAGCTGATCCATGGTGACCGTCAGGTTGGTGACAGGCGACAGGCCCCCGGCGGCTGGCGTGCCAAACAGCGCCTTCTCGACCGGCGGCGCAGGAGGGGGGCTGCAGGCGAAGAGCAGGCGGCGGCGATGCGGGGGCTCCGGGCCCAGTTCCATGGCGGCGCCCGGCCTCCCAGGGCTCCCGCTCCCTCTTCCTCCGCCGCGCCGCCCCGCCCTGCCGGCACTGGCTTGGGCCGCGAGCCCCGCCGCCGGTGCCTGCGGGTCAAACACAAACACGACCCCGAGGTTCAGGGACGCGGCTGTCGCGGGAGAAGCGGCGCGGACGGGCGGGTGTCCGGACCCAGCAGGCGCCAGCCACACGCAAGGTTGCTCCCCCCTCACCCCGCGAGGCCAGCGGGCGGGCGGGCGCCGGCAACCTGAAGATTAAATCCAAACAAACGCGGCGGGTCAGGACGGGCGAGCCGCCGGACCTAGGGCAAACAGCCCGCGCTCACACTCTCTTCGATTACTCTCACCCCGTCGCCCAGTTCCGGACCTCCAAGACCCAAGACAACACTCACTTCCCTCCCCGGCCACTGTCTCTCCAGAGAAGGCCTTTCGCGGTAATTGCTTAGTAGGGATAGTCGCTGCCCCGCCCCCCTTTCCTAGTTGGCGCCAAACGGAACGCGCCAATCAGTAAGCAACTCTTCCCCCTTACTCCCAAAAGGCAGCTAGGCTGGACCAATAAGAGGGGGGAAAGGGGGCAACGCGCGGGACTCTTCGAGGTCAGCGGCTCTCCGAAAGGGGCGGGGTTCGGGGGGGCGGACCGGGGCGGATCCCAAAGAGCGCGGGCTCAGAGGTCAATGAAAACTCCCAGCAGCACCTGCGAGGCGCTACCCGTTGCATGCTGGGGAGCGCAGTTCTTACCCCGCGAGGCAGCCCAGTCGCTTGCCTCCCCGTTGGGCTACTGCTTCATCGCCCCTGCCCAGTGCCCTACACACTGAGGGAATGTGGCGGCTGGAGAAGGCCTCTGGAGGCCAGGCTGAACGCAGCCTTGTGGTATTGTGGGCTCCTCTCTTCCGCCTGGGCCTCCATGCTCCAATTTTATAATCAGGGAGGGAACTGAATGACCCACTTACTGGGCGCTGCCCTCGGAACACTAGAGCCCAATTCCGGAGCGCTAACGCTCATCTCAGTCGGGCGGTTCAAGACCCTGCGGGCCGAGCTGACCACGAGCTGCTGACCACACAAGACTTGAACCCTGCAATACGGCGTGGGTTGCAGAGCTCAGCATTCTTTGCTCATCTCCATTTTAGCTCTCGGTATATCTTCTAAAAATCATTTCCTTCCACCCTTTCTTATCCTATTGGGCGCTCCTAGATAGCAATACCATAAATTTAATAAAAGCTAACACATAGCGCTTATGTTCCAGACACTCTTCCACGTGCTTTTGTCTATATATTTTTTCTTTTTTTTTAAAGTTATTTCATGCTTTCCTTTTTTAAGATTTTATTTATTTACTTTTTAGAGAGAGGGAAGGGGGGGGAGAAACATCAATGTGTGGTTGCCTCTGGCGCGCCCCCTGCCGGAGACCTGGCCCCACAACCCAGGCATGTGTCCTGAGGCCTGCGACCCTTGGGTTTGCAGGCCAGACTCAAACCACTGAACATACCGGTCAGGGATTGTTTGTTTTTTTTCCCCACCTTTTTAAAGGTTGACTGAAGTGTTGAGGGTGACTTTTATTATGTTTGGGTCATCTTCAATTGTGAATTGGAGCAAAGGAAAAGCATAATTTAACCAGTCCTTTCCGTTTTTTCCCCATTCGCTTAGGTATGCCCTTCAAAGTCCCAAGCAGCAGGAGGGGAAGGGAAGGGTCTTGCATTGTGAACTGGGAGGTTTCAGTTTCTGATTTTGCTTTGGTGCAGGTCGGTTTTTGCTTATTCATTCAGCCTCTACTGAGAGCCTACCAGCTTGCTACATACAAACAAACAGCATCAACACTTCCTTGGAAAATGCTGGAACGCCCTCCTCACACCCATACCCACTTCACTCAGCTAACAACGCACCCTGCCCAGCAAAGTTCTCAGCTCAGACACCCTGACTGATACATCCTCCTGTTGTTATCCACCTTCCAGGCGCCACATGGTTGCTTTTGTTTCTGTGATTATTTAATCAGGGCAAGTCCACCCAAATGACAATAAACTCAAAACTGTAAGGAACTTGCATTTCCCTTTCTCTCCTACAGTACAACTCAGGGCCTGCCTGGTTCAGGGGACCCCTCAGTACACGTAGATTGAATGCATTCTGCAAAAAAAAAAAAAAAAAAGATAAGTGTGAATGCTTTGAGAGTGTTTCAAAAGGGAATCTGATCTGGCCTGATGTGTCCGGAATTCCTGAGGAAGCGTCCAGGATAAACCCTTAGGATGGGGAGGAAACAGTGCTCTGGGCATAGGGACTGGCCCTAAGCAAAGGCTCTGAGGCTAGGAGTCCCCTGTGTGTGGCAGAGAGCAAGTGGGAGAAGAGGGGTTTGGGGAGAGACCAGACTCTGCAGGGGCTTGTAGACCACATTCTGGAAGCTGAACTTTATCTTTCAAGGGCAAAGGGAAAGCATCGAAGGGCTTACATTTACATTTTAAAGACATAACCTTGACTCTGGAGTGGAGTTGAGTGGAGAGCAGCAATGGGAGAGCTGGGGAGACCAGTTCGGAGGACTTCTTGGGTCCTATTATGAGATGGTATTCATTTGATCTAGGGAGGGGATGATGCAGAGGAGGAGAGCAGGCCTCACTTCCCAACTGTGCTTCTCAGGAAGGTACCCCAGCGGGGCTCCTGGCTCCTCTCTGCCACTCCTTGACAACCAGAAAAACTCGGTTTTTAAATCTGTGTTACGTACTGCAGTGCCCTGTATATTTGGTCTGGAGAAGGGATTCCTCTTGTTAAAAACAAAAGAAAAGAACTCCCACCAAAAAAAAAAAAGGAAAGAAAGATTCTCCCATTATTTTGTTAGATTTATTTTCTCTAGAAAAAGAAACACTCCTTTCTTGATTTAATGTTTTGCGCGTGCCCATACTTTCAAAGCAATGGCGGCTGACAGGCTGAAGACCAAAGGCTTTGGCTCAAAACACCGAGATCCTCACACCCCATCTACAGCTCCAGCCACCGGCCACTGGCCCGCCCAGAAGCCTCAGGCTATTTAACCCTCCCTGCCGTCACGGTTCCGGACTCTGTGGTGCCCACCCTGTCCCTGTCCACTATTTCAAATACTTTTCTCCATTAAATTTCTAAAAATGTGTTTCCTCTCCTTTTGGGGGGCAGCTTCACACTGGACTCAGCATCTCTGTGCTTGCAGGCATCATTCCACAAATGCTTGCTCATGGCTCACTGGGACAAACCCAGTGCTTGAAATAAAATTCCACAGCTCCTCCCCTCAGGGGGCTCACCTCTGCCAAATATTATCTCGCAGAACACCCCTTGTCATAACAGTAAGAATTGCTGTCATTTCCGCCGGATTGCTGGGACCCAGAGGAGGGGCCCGAGGGGTGGCGGAGGGGGAACTTTCCAAAGGAGATGAGAGCTGCTGAAGGGTGAAGGCTTAGGTTGCTGGAAAATTGGGAGCTTGGGGTGGGGTGAGATGGGGCGCTTTGTAAGGAGAGGAGGGAGCCCAAAGAGGCCAGGTAGTAAGAACAGCGCTTTCTGGGAACTACTCGTGGGTCCTAGAATGGGGCATCTGGGAGCGATTGCAAGGGGGACCCAAGTGGGGAGGAGGAGACACTGCTCTC
>PVKM010044480.1:0-12239 GCA_004027735.1 Carollia perspicillata | reverse complement strand
ACAAAAAAACATAATAAATTGGGTGCAACAGGGGATAAGGCATCTTTGAGGTTCTCTGACCTTCTGATCTAGGAGAAGTGCCTTAGAGAAAAGTGAACCAGCAACATTTCCAGAAGTACAGTTTCTCCTGGTCCCCAGACCCTGTGGAAACACAAGATTTTAGATTGTCAATAGTGGTGACCAGAAGCATTCCACTTCCAACAATAGTATGTGTTCCTATTAGTCATTTTTCCAGTCCCCTAGTATCATCCTCTGTCTACTCATTTACCACGACAATTCAGAGTTCATGGCTGGGGTAGTCTAAGACCTGATTTTGTAAGTGTTTGTGGATGTGGCCCTTTTTGAAAAATTTTTCTTTTTCCTACATAATTAATTAGAAAGGTGACCATTTCCCTTCGTCCTTGATGAAAGAAGACAACAAAATAAGTAGTGGTCCTCCAGATTCCATCCGAAGTCTTGCTCCTCAGAATGACTCAGTTTGTACTGTTTCGCTCCCAGCTACCTAGAACTGCATGAGGTAAGAGCTTTCTGATTCTAATTAGACCTCAGGCACTTTCAGCCGCCTTCCGTGTTACGTTTCATAGAATGCAACGGGATATTAAAGATATTGAAAATAAATATTTTAATTATGTGTTGGGCTCATTCATTTGCTCATTCATCCATTGAATGGGAAAACCAAAGAATTGACCCATATGAATAAACTGCTGTCTGCTTCTTACTTTATTTTTACCCAAATGTGTATTTGCAATGTTACACATGGTTGTCTCACTCCTTTGTCAGGCAGGATCTTGGTGCTTACTTAGTATTTCACCCCTTGACAAAAGGTACCTTTGCCAAGAAATCCCATCCCTGTTTTCTCACCTAATTCATTGTCCCTCTTGACATTTTGGAATTTGGGACTCTTCTATTCCTTCATAAGAGGCCTAGATGAGATAAATTTTTCAGGCTGTAAATCAATTTATCAATCCTAGTCCAGAGATAGTCAGTGAGCTGGAAGGGACTCTTAAGTGGGGTTTTTTTTTTTTTTAGTTCAACCCTATCGTTTTAGAGGAATTTTAGTTCCAAAGTAAATAGCTCCAAGAAAAAACCAGGTCATACCATCAGTACAAGTGTCCCACCAATGCGTATAACAGTAACAATACACTTGACCTTCGCTGCACCTTCAGTGTGTGCCATGTCCCGTGCAGATGGCTTGACCTTTGCTCTCCTACTTGAAACTGATAACTAACCTAGTAGCAGGTGATATTATTCCTCCAGTTGTACAGATAAAAAAGGATATTCATCAAGGAGACATAACCAACTCAAGGGCACGTTGATACAACAGACCGCAGTTCAGACTACAGCTGAGATCTGACTCAAAAATCTGTTGTTTTCAAACTCAGTTACTCTGCATCCTCTGTTGTTTTCAAACTCAGTTACTCTGCATCCTAAACTCAGTCTTGTGAACACAACAAGTGTCTCCAAGTTTCTTTGTTCTATGTCTTTTTTTCTGAGTGTCAGGAAATACTGATATTTGCTTTCACGGCCTTTTAGTTTTACTTTTCAAAACTAGGGCTTTACACTCGTCACTTTTTTTCTGCTTATATTATGAGTGTTATAAATAAATGCTATTTTTAGGAGTTATAAGTGGGAGAAGGAGTGAATGCTTCAGGAAAAGTCTGCAAGAGAAATGTCAGAGATGGAAGGGAAGGAGTACTGAATGGAAGTTAAAAGCTGGACAGGAAAGAGAGGATTTTAGGTAAGGCTGGGACACTCCCAAAGCAGCAGGTAGCATCAAGGAAGCTCCCCCACGCAGATGGTCAATACCACAGATACAGTAGAAGTTGAGTTCTATGGGATTGCATCTAGCAAAACAGTTTTCTTGCAGTCTATTAACGGAATCCAATATCTGGCATGCTATACGGCTGTGCAACATTGTGGAAACCCAGTGAAAGCTTCTGCTGATGTGCTCAGGAGCCTGATTTGTGTGTGTGGTAGGACCAGTGGTGGGACTGAACCTCCAAGTTCATGCTTGGGAGGCTTGGGTTTATTTTTACCACATCAAAAGATGGATGAGTTGCCTATATAACCTGTATGTAGTTTTACCACTCGACCTCACTGGGATTTACGTGATTTTTAAGGAGATTTATGTAATTTTTAATGAAGGAGAAATTTACTTCGAGTAACAACATAAAATTTAAATTCACACTATACTCCATCTTAATGGAACAACAGCGAGGGTGCTTGCTTCTCATTAGGGAAACACTCTCAAAGGTATGAACCTCTAATCTTGATCTGTTGTATTGCACTTATTCTAAATCGAGAAAGCTGAAGCTAATACACCTCTTTTGGAAGTTTTATGTTATAAAAAGCCTTTTGAAAAATATGAATCTGGAGACTTCCAGTCAAGATGGAGACATAACTGGAAATACTGTGCCTCCTCACACAGCCAA
Source organism: Carollia perspicillata (assembly GCA_004027735.1). Lineage (NCBI taxonomy): Eukaryota > Metazoa > Chordata > Mammalia > Chiroptera > Phyllostomidae > Carollia > Carollia perspicillata. The sequence continues at coordinate 9,807 of PVKM010044480.1, read as the reverse complement.
GATTAAGGACAACAAAGATTTTGAAACAATAACACAACCAGAACACAGAAAATTGAACTACGGAAGTCCAACAACCATTCAATCACACCGGTAAGAGGGGCAGAGTCAGTGGTCCGAGGAGAGGGAACACAGCAGGAAAAGGCAGTGGTGGGCAGACCCAGAAGCACCATGGAGCATAGGTAGTGCAGAGGTTGCAGACCCCAGACGTGGGGAGGAGACAAGCAGAGCACGCAGGGCACACAGGGCAGTTGGCCGACCGCGGACACACTTTTGTGCACAGATAAACTAGGCAAGAGCAGGCAGTGAGACATACTGCAAAGTCCAGGACCCCAGTGATGGGAAATAAAGCCTAAAAACAATGATTGAAAAGGTGCCAGGAGAGGCTCCCAGCCTCACAGGAGAGGTCGTTGGGGAGACCCACAGGGTCCTGGAGGGTGCATAGGCCCACCCACCTGGGAACCAGTGCCAGGGGGGCCCAGTTTGTGTGTGTGGGAGGCAGCAGAGGGGACGAAAATCCGAGAGGGTGTGGAACAGGATCCATTGTTCCCTCTCTGACCTTGCCCCCACAGACAGCATCACAACCCTGTGACTAGGTTGCCTCGCCCTGGTAAACACCTAAGTCTGCACCCCTCATACATAACAGGCGCAACCTGACAAAAAAAATTATGACTCAAACAGAAGAACAAATCAAAGCCCCAGAGCCGATACTTTTAAGTGACCAAGAGATAGCCAACCTATCAGATACACAGTTCAAAACACTGGCGATCAAAATGCTCATAGAATTGGCTGATTTTGGTCACAAATTAGATGAACAAATGAAGGCGATGCTAAGTGAAATGAAGGAAAATGCACAGGGAACCAATAGTGATGGGAAGAAAACTGGGATTCAAATCAATGGAGTGGACCAGAAGGAAGAAACAAACATCCCATCAGAAAAGAATGAAGAAACAAGAATTCAAAAAAATGAGGAGAGGCTTAGGAACCTCCAGGACATCTTTAAACGTTCCAATATCCAAATGTTCCAAAACGTTCGAATTATAGGAGTACCAGAAGGGGAAGAGGAAGAGCAACAAGTGGAAAACTTATCTGAACAAATAGTAAAGGAGAACTTCCCCAATCTGGCAAAGGAAATAGACCTCCAGGAAGTCCAGGAAGCTCAGAGAGTCCCAAAGAAGGTGGATCCAAGGAGGAACACACCAAGGCACATCACAGTTACATTAGCCAAGATGAAAATGAAGGAGAGAATTCTAGAAGCAACAAGAGATAAGGGGACAGTCATCTACAAAGGGGTTCCCATCAGACTGTCAGCTGATTTATCAAAAGATACCTTACAGGTAAGAAGGGGCTGGAAAGAAGTACTCCAAGTCATGAAGGGCAAGGACCTACATCCAAGACTGCTCTATCCAGCAAAACTTTCATTTAGAATGGAAGGGCAGATAAAGTGCTTCTCAGATAAGGTCAAGTTCAAGGAGTTCATCATCACAAAGCCCTTACTATATGAAATGTTAAAGGGACTTATCTAAGAAAAAGAAGATAAAAAATAGGAACAGTGAAAGGACAGCAAACTCACAGTTATTAACATCCACACCTAAGACAAAAGCAGACTAAGCGGTCACCTAAAACAGGAGCAGAACCACAGAAATGTAGATCACATGGAAGGTTAGCAACAGGGGAGTGGGAGGAGGTGGGGGGAGAAGGTACAGAGAATAAGTAGCATAGATGGTGGGGAGAAAATAGACAGGGAGAGGGCAAGAGTAGTGTGGGAAATGTAGAAGCTAAAGAACTTATGACTCATGGACATGAACTAAAGGGGGGAGTGTGGGTGGGAGGGGTGTGCAGGGTGGAGGGGAATAAAGGCAGGGAAATGGGACAACTGCAATGGCATAATCAATAAAATATATTTAAAAAAGAAGAAAAATATGAATCTCTGTAAACTTTCTGTTGAGAAGGTAGGGATGTTTCTAATTTAAACTGCAGCTGCAAAATAACACAGCCAACCAACCCTTGGCTTCAAATCAGAATATTTAGAACTTATGCAACGGCTCTCTTGAGGCTATCAAGGACCAGTGGTTTGAGGAGACCTCTGCCTCATAGGAGCCAATTCATAATCTAGTACATATCCTCCAAGAAAAACATTTAGAGCCCAGAAGGAGTATAAGACACTTCAGCAGAATTAAAGTAATGCCAATCTTTCCTTTGAAATGAGCATGCAAGATACATCATTTCTAAATACTGATTTTCTTTTTCTTCAGAAACAAGGATATTGTCAACTGCCGCACTGGAAGAAAACGACACTGGGTCTGTGCCGCGCAGTTCAAACAAGTGGTTGTTAACCTCTGATCTCTCGCTAGTTTTCCTCCTCAACCCTTTCTGCTTGTCAGAAGTCAACAGGTGGAAAGAAAAACGTTCAAAGACAGACTTAAGTTCATGTTGAAATGCTGCGGGATGAATCTTTGGCACACAACTGCAACAAGTCAACACTGACCAGTGACGGTGAGCACAACACACACCAGCACTCGTGGGGCATGCAAGGCACATTGTTTTATTGTTAGTGTTGCACTCCCCCCAGTTGCTGTTTCTGTTGATCATGTAGAACGAGGTCATGCGGGTGACCTTGCCACATTATAAAAGGAACACTCTTCGGCGCTGAGGCATGCTTTGTGCAGTGGAAAGAGAACAAGCTACAACGTCTCGTGACCTGGCTTTCACTTCATTCTGAAAATGCTGTGTCTTTAGACAATGCCACCTCATTTCAGTGGGCTCCTAATCTGTAGCACGAGGGGTTATATTCTCTTTAAATTTTAGCAGCTCTGCACATTACTGTGCTTTGACATAACAAGATAGTACTAAAAGAGGAAACATATGTGCACAATTAAGCCAAGGACACACTGAAATATTGAGCACATGTTTTGAAACAGTCCAGTGAAGGAAACTGCCCCTCAGACCACCACCTGTGCGAGTCTTCCGCTGGAGGGGTGAACAACAGCAAAAGGAAGAGCATGTCCTGACTATTAGTCGACTTTTTCTGGGTCAGGATCTTGGATGGAACCTGTCCAGACCCAACCACACGAACTTAAGGGAACTAAACCTGCCACAAGTCAGACCCACTAGGAATTAAGTATCCAACTTAGAAATTACAAGTACAGAATAAATCCAAAAGAAATATAGAGATGCCAAAATACTAACAATTTGAGCAGAAATTAGCGAGCTAAAAAACAAAGACAAAGAAAATTAAGTTTTAAAACATTGACCTCACAATAAACTAATCAGAGGAAGAGATACAAATAGGTAGTTGTATGAATGGAGAAGGAGACATAACCATAGATAAGGCAAACACTTTAAAACAATTAGAGCTATAGTTAAAAATATTCACAGAAAGAGCCCTGGCAGGTGTGGCTTAGTGGATTGAGGTCTGACCTATGAACCAAAAGGCTGCCAGTTCAGTTCCTAGTCAGGGCACATGTGTAGGCCTGGGGCCAGGTCTCCATTGGGGGTGTGAGATAGGCAACTGATGGATGTTTCTCTCCCTCTCTTTCTCCCTCCCTTCCCCTGTCTCTAAACAATAAGTTAAAAATCTTTATAAAAAAAGTATTCACAGAAAGAAGGCTCCTGGCCTAGATGGTTTTATTGGCAAGTTCCATGAAATTTTCAAGAAGTAGATCATTTGAATCTTCTACAAATTATCTCAGCAACTAGAAAAGATGAACATTAGCCATTTCAGTTTTATAGGGTCAGTACAATGTTGATATGCAAACTAGGTAAGAAGAAGATGAGAAAGGAAAATCAAGGGCCCATTTTACTCTTGAATATAAATACAAAAAGTCCTAAATAAAACATTAGAAAATGAATTCCCTTGGTGTATAAAAAAAAATAAATTCATCTTGATAATTATATTATCTCAGGAATGCAAAGATGTTTCAAAATTAGAAAACACATAAATATAACTTACTACATAACTTAACAGACTAAAGCAGATAAACTATAAGCCCAAAAGGAAAACCACCCCATTAATTCATAATTTTTAAAAAGCCTAGCAAACTGGAAATAAAGGCAACTTACTTAACCTGACACAGAATATATTTTTAAAATCTCTAATATATGTCATCCAAATGGGGAAATACTAGAGGCACTGTCTTTAAAATGAGGAACCAGAAAAGGTGGCCTTCTTACTCCTAGGTTCTAGCAAAATTAAAGCCACAAAGATTAAAAAAAGAACAAAAAAATAATATCACCATTATTCGCAAGTGACATTACTTACCTCTACAGGCCAATTATTAAAAATGACAAGTATTCAAGGTACCCTCATATAACACCAAGATATAAAAGTCAATGTATTCCCACATTTCTGCAATAAGCAACTCAAAAAAGCAAGCATTTTTAGAAGGGTCAAGTTAAAACAACATCATCATATCAGATACCAAGAAATAAACATTAAATATATAAAAGGCTGGTAGCAAAAATTCATAAAACTTTACTGAAGTGACCAAAGGCATGGAGAGCAGAGCCAGAGACAGCCATGCCTTGTTCCCATGGTAGATCAGTGGGCTGGGGGTGAGGCGATGGTTACTCACATAGAAATGGATGAGATCAGATCTCTCCTTTACATTGTACACAGAAGTCATCTACGGAGGGATACGATTCTTAAACAGTAAAGGAAAAACTTTAAAATATTAAGTAAAACTATAAGTACATTTATTTTTGACCTTGGTTAAGTTTAGGGAAGAATTAATGAAACAAGACACTGAAAGTGCCAACAAAATAATCAACAAATTTTCCTGTATTAGAATGAGAACTTCTGTTCAAAGGTATCTTAAAGACACTGTAAAGACAGGTTACATTTTGGAAAAGATATTCAAAAAACTGACAAAAGTTTAGTATCAAAGATACATAAATGGCTCTGGCTGGCGTGGCTCAGTGGATTGAGTGCTGGCCTGTGAACCAAAGGGTCACCAATTCCATTCCTGGTCAAGGAACATGCCTGGGTAGCAGGCCATGTCAGGTCCCCAGTGAGGGGTGTGCAAATGGCAACCACGCACTGATGTTTCTCTCCCTCTCTTTCTCCCTACCTTCCCTTCTGGCTAAAATAAATAAATAAATAAAATCTTTAAAAAAAATAAGTAAATGATTCCTAGAATTTCTAGGTCTAAATAACCAAAAGAAAATGGACCGAAAAACATGAACAGGTGTTTTATAAAACTGAAAAGCATCTGAGCACTGCACATGTAAGAAAAATGCTAAAATTAAATTATGATCAAGGACATACAAATCAAGATCACATCAAGCTATCATTTTATATTCATCCCATTGGAAAAAATTAAAAAGTCTGAAAAAAATCAAGTATTAAAGAGGATGTGGATCACATGGCCTCCTATACATGGTTGGTGGAAGTGTAAATTGGTACTAACTCTTTGGAAAATAGCTTGGCACCATCTTATAAAACTAAATACTCTCACGCCCTCTGGCTTGGTAATTCTATTGTACTTCTGGGGAAGCTATTTCACATGTATGCCTGGTGATATGTTCAAGAATTTTCACAGCAACACTGATTGCAATAACACAGACCTGGAAACAACCCAAAAGTTTGTTATTGATAGGAAACTGAGTAAATCAATGTAGCATGACAACCCAAAGGCATACTCACACCATCAGTTGAATTAACTACAGCTAGGTACAAAAATGTGAATGAAAGCAATATAATGAGTAAAAAAATAAGTTCCAGAAAATTAGATATGATATGCTATCCTTTTAAATTAAAAACTAAAAGTAAGTTATATAGTTTTAACAAAGTGCAAATGTGACAAAACTGTATTTTTAAAATGTTTTTTTATCCTCACCCAAGGATTTTTTTTTAAGAGAGACAGCAGAGAGGAAAACAGAGAGAGAAACACTGATCTATTGCTTCCCTACGTGCCCGGACGAGGGATCAGGGATTGTGGATCAAGGATGGAACCACCAACCCAAGCATGTGCCCCAACCAGGAAGCAAACCTGCAACCCTTCAGTCACATGACGATGCTCCCGCCAACTAAACCACGCAGGCTGGGGCCAAAGCTATATTCTAAAAAGCAAAAGGATGGTTTCCAGTTCAACATGTAAGAAGCCTGTAAGTTGCCACTGGTAAAAGGCTGAGAAAACTGAAAAATCAACAACTCTGCTTATATCTAAGAGAAGTGAGGTCACCAGGCAAACTGTTGTCCCCCAAATTTGAGAGACAGACAAATACAGAGAATCACAATTTACCAGAACAAAAACTGATGCGCTGAACCTCCACAGGAACCAGTGCTGTGGCAGGAAAACCTGAGCCATAATTGACAAATTGCTGGAGGCTTCATGTGGACAGTTCTGAGACCTAAAAAACTCCAGGAGGGCTCACTTCTGTGAATTTACCTTTCTGTTTCCTCCAGGAAAAAGGGAAAAGGAACCAATTTGAAATACATCAGAACAATCTGTCCTTCTTAGCAAGGTTTGTCCTTATAAGAAACCTATTTAACCAGAGCCTAACTGACATGGGGGAAAGGAAAATTGCAACTCCAGCCCACTCTAGCCATGTTGTTCCATTTAAGAATGGGGAGCTAAAAAGTACTTGTAAGGGTCACAGCCCAGGGGCACAGGCTCACTAAAAGACCGACACCCAATCTCAGAGAACACTTCTCTTCCCCCATACCTTACCACCACATTAGTAAAGACTTATTTATAGCAAGTATTTTTTTCACCCAGTGAAAAAACTTGATAACTGGCTATCAAGAAAACCCACAAAACATACTAAAAAGCAAAAAAACAGCATTTGGAAGTGGTAGCAAGCAGAATTAAGATATGACAGATGTTGGAATTATCAGACCATGATTTTAAAACGATTGTGATTAACATGCTTAAGGCTGAATAGATAAAGTAAGACAGCACACAAGAATAGATGGGTAATGTAGGGAGAGATGGAAATTCTAAGAAAGAACCAGAAAAATATTAAAGATAACAAAATACTGTAATAATAATAAAGAATGACTTTGACAGACTTCTTAGAGTAGGTACAGCTGAAAAAGAATTTATGAGCTTGAGGATATCTTAATAGAAACCTCCGAAGCTGAAAAACAAATGGAAAAATTGAAAAAAAAATACCACCACACCAAAATATCCAAAAACTGTGGGACAACTACAAAAGGTGTGACATATGGTGATGGAAATGCCTGAAGAAAGAGAAAGAGAAAAGGAAAACTATTTGAAACAATAATGGCTGAGAATTTTCCCAAATTAATGTCAGACACCAAACCACAAATTCAGGAAGCTCAAAAACCACCAAGCAGGATAAATTGAACACACATACAAACAAAAAAAAATTAAACCTAGACATTTAATTTTCAAACTACAGAAAATCAAAGATAAGGAAAAATCCTGAAATGAGTCAGAAAAATAAGTAGCTTATCTATAGAAAAGCAAAGTTAAGAATTACATCTGACTTCTCAGAAACCATGCAAGCAAGAAGGAAGTGGGGTGAGATATTTAAAACATTGAGAGGCAAATTCACCAACCTGCTTTATCTTATGAAATTTTCCTTTAAAAGTGAAGGAGAAACACTTTCACATATAAAAATTGAGAAAATTTGTTGCCAGTAGACTTGCCTTGCAAAAAAAATATTAAAAAGAAGTTCTTCAGAGAGAAGGAAAATGATAGAAACTCATTCATACAGAAAGGAAAAACACTGGAGAAGAAATAAGTAAAGATAAAATAAAAGCTTATTGTTATTCTTAATTGATCTAAGATAAATTTGTTCAAAATAACAGAAACAATATATTCATTATATATTTTATACGTACACTTTATATATGGGCTTATGTATACTTCTGTATATGTGAAATGAATGATGCTAATGCTACAATGGATGAGAGGGGGAAATTAAGATTGTTTTATTAGAAAGTATTCACACTACTGTGAAGTGGTATAGTGTTATTTAAAAGTGGACTTGTAAAGATATATTGTAGACTCTAGTGTAATACTAAAAATAGTAAAAAAATAACTATAACTGATATGTTAAGAAAGGAAATAAAATGTAATCATATAAAAGACTCAAAACATCAAAAGCTGTAAAATGAGTGGAAGACAAAAAAAGGATATGAATGGTCTTAATGCACTAATTAAAGGACAGAGGTTATCAGGGTGGATCAAAAAACAAGACTGAACTCTGTTGTCTACAAGAAACCCACTTGAAATAGAGACACACATAGATTAAAAGTAAATTGACATAGGAAAATAAGAAAGCAGGAGTAGCTGTATTAATTTCAGAAAGAGCAGACTTCACAGCAAGGAGAGTTATCAGGAATAAAGACGGGCATTACATAATGCTGAAGGGGCCAGTTGTTTGGGAAATCATAACGTTCTTTAACATGTATGTAACTATCAACAGAGCTTCGAAATACGCAAGGGAACAACAGAGAGAAATGCAAGGAGAAATAGACAAATCTATTATTAGAACTGGAGAATTCAACATTTCTCTATCAAAAATGGGCAGACCCGGCAGGCAGAAAATCAATAAGGGTATGGCTGAATCCAACACCACTATCAATCAACAGGGTATAATGGGCATCTGTAGATGGCTATGCTCAACAACAGCAAAACACACATTCTTCTCAAGCCCACATGAATCATTCACCAAGATAGCCCGCATTCTCAACCGTAAAACACACCTTAAAAGAACAGAAATCATACAATGTCTGCTCTCAAACCACAATGGAATTGAACTAGGAATCAATAACAGAAAGAACACTGTAATAGCTCCAAAATGTTGAAGATTAAACATGACACTACTAAACAAAACATGGTCAAAGAAAAAACAATCAAGAGAAACTGAAAAAAAAATTAGAACTAAAAGAAAACAAACACATAACTTATCAAAAACTTATGGGATGCAACAACAAGGCTTAACGGTAAATTTATCCCACTGAATGTATACATCAGGAAAAAAGAATAAATTAAATCCAAAGTAAGCAGAAGAAATAAAAATAGAGCAGATATCAATAAAATTAAACACAGGAAATCAATTCTGACAGTCAACAAAACCAAACTTGGTTCTTTGAGATCAATAAAATTGATAATCCTCTACCCAGGCTAAATAAGCAAAAGCAGAGAGGACACATATTTCCGACAACAGAAATGAAAGAGCAGACATCACCATGGATCCCACAGACATTAAAAGGATAATCAAAGAGTACTATGAACAACACTATACCCTCGAATTCCGTAACCTAGATGAAATGGGCCAATTCCTTGAACAGCGCAACCTGTCAAACTCACAAAAAGAAATAGACAACCTCAGAAGGCCTATATTAATGAAGAAACTAAATCAATAATTAATTACCTTCTCAAATAGAAAACACCAGGACCAGATGGGTTCACTGGGGAATTTAACCAAACATTTAAGGAAGAAATAATGTCAATGCTCTATAATTTCCTTAAGAATACAGAAGCAAAAAAGAATAATTTCTAACTCATTTCTGAGGCTAGTATTCCCCTAACACCAAAATCTAACAAACATATTACAAGAAAACTATAAAACAGTAGCACTCATAGATGCAAAAATCCTCAATAAAATATTAATAAATCCAGACTAGCAATGTATAAAGAGAATTATACACCATAACCAAATTAGATTTATTCCAAGTATGCAAGGATAGTACAACCCTGGAAAATCCATTAATGTAATCTATCACATCAATGGGCTAAAAAAATTTACATGATCATATCAGTAAATGCAATTGTTCAACAAAACTTAACACCTGTACATGATGAAAGCTCTCAGTAACACACAGATAAACCAGGC